>BOPN01006184.1:47500-81091 GCA_017312705.2 Penaeus japonicus
TCTCTTATCAATATACAATTGAGTGTTTCTAAGCTTAAAGCTCACGAGGAGGTAAATGCAAACCCATAGATCAGTAATACAAATTTATTATTGATATAGAAGCAGTTATATAGATGTTCACAGTCAGTCCAGAGCTGCGAGGCTCTTAGATTTGTTGAGAGCGCGGTGCACTTGCTCAACCAGTTGGTGTAAATCTCATGCTGATCATAACAACTCAATTTCGAGTCAATATCTACAACCGACGTGATTAATGATTTATTGCTGGTGACGTCTTCGATACTGACATCAGCGTCGAAGTTTGGAGTTTCGCTCGGAATTTGATTAATGCTTAATGAGAAAATACACTTTGGCGGGACACGAAGAATTACGGGGGACGCAGGTAGCCACAGACGACGAAACAGAACACGTACATCTTCTTCTCCTTCTGCTGCTTCTCCTGTAGGTGGGTCATCCTTCTTACGCAGCGGCTGTGGGGGTAAACGGGGAACAGTTAGCCGTGCGGCGGCAATGGGCGGGGGAGGTGTGGGGTGGCGTGAGAGCTGGGTGTTGTGTCTGGTGTGCTGTGTGGAGGGTCTGTGTGTGGCGTGCTGGAGTAAGCCAGGTTGATGATGTGATGATGTTTTTTTGTTTGTTTGTTTTTTTGCATATGTGGAGGGTGTTAGCGTGAGGTTGGTCGTTGGCTTTTTTACGAGTTTACTGTAAGTCTGAGATTGTTGAGTATCTGGTACATAGTTGGTACATGTCTTTAATACTTGCGTATAAATCGTACGAAAATTAAGACACTGATCAATTAGTAGCGAAATCATATAAAATCGTGAACAGAAAAAAAGAAACTTGAAAAGTGAACAGAATACAATCAATAATTGCTTGGTAGTTAATTAGAGCAGAGTAATTTTGAACTGAAAGATGAAGCCAACTGAAGGGCAGCGAGAACAAAAGGGAAGATGTTGCCGTGAGGAGGTGACGCCGAAGGCGGGGCGGCGACGGGTTTGTTTGGCGGTGCACATTACCTTCCTCAGCCGGTGCTGCTTCACCTTCAGCAGGAGGAGCAGGAGGAGCCTCACCCTCGGCAGGGGCGGCCTCAGAAGGGGCGTCCTCCGCGGGAGCCTCGGCAGGGCTTTCGGCCGGGGCGTCCGCTGGTGCCTCCCCGGCGGAGGGGGCGTCACCCCCCTCAGCCGGAGCGGCCTCAGCGGCACCACCCTCTTCTGCCGGGGCTTCCTCGGCTGGGGCCCCTTCTGCAGGCGCGGCATCTGCAGGAGCGTCCTCTGTGGGAGCTCCTTCGGCACCTGTTAGTGTCAAGTTATTGAGAGGGGAAAAGAACGGGCACATTAATTATCAAGAGTAGCAAATCAAGATAATGGATCAATAGCTCAAAGACTGACAAGTACATGGACGGACGGAACGTCACAAAACAAAAGACAAGATAAAACAAAAGAGAGAAAAATGTGTAATAAGTATGTTAGCCTGAAAGAAAAAAATGGCATAAGACCGCGGGCGAGCGGTGAAGGACCCCGAGGGAGCGGAAGGACTCCAAGGGACTCCCTCAGGGTCCGGTTAAACTAAAGGATAACGGGGGGGGGGATGAGTCAGCCCGAGGCGGGGCCTTGGCTTGGCCCTTCCTCTATCTCCCTTGACTATGAGACCCCAGCAAGACCCTTGCCATGGGCTGATGACGAGGCCAGGCGCCGCCACGGGCTGTTTGTGAACATATGAGGTCAAGGGGAAACACGTGGCAGTTCTTGACTCACCTTCCTCTGCAGGAGCATCGCCCTCCGCCTGTGGAAAAGACCGAAGATTAGACAAATCAACAGGTTCTTGGCCCGAGGACCAGTTCTGACCCACCACTTCAAAGAGCACTGGTATTGACTGAGTAATAAGTGCTTACTGCAATGGGCAATCGGCTATTTTGTAACTATAGGGGTAAACCAAAGACAGTCAGCAGTTATGACTATGATGCACCAGGCTCTTTACTGCAATATTTTGACTATGGATGAACTTCGTTTCTTTCCACTAACTATCTACAGACACAAGATACTTGGAATTTGTATTAGCTGTGGCCTGTAGAAGTACACTAACTGAACAAAGTTTTCCCCACTTTCAAAATATCTGTAATTATAGCATTTTTATAGCGTGGCAGAAAAAGGCCACCAGTCCAGTATATTAGCAATCTTAAAAGAATTCCTATTCTGAGCTCAGGATAACAGTTACTTAATCCTATATAAGTCTGCTATACATGAAAAATTGTTAAAGCGGAACTAAAATAAACAAAAAATAATGAGACACCCAACACTTTTCCAAGGAGAAATTTCTGACTAGAAAATGGCAACCCCGAAGGATAATCATCACTAAAAAGGGACAGGAGCGTCGTAGACAAAGAAAATGTGTTGGAGGGGGAACTTAGCTGAAATTGGCATTCGCTCGTCAAGAAAGGGAATTTTCATTGGCTTTCGTTGTTTGAATTATATACAAGAATGCCTTCTAGAAATAGTTTGGTCTCAATAGAACTTGTTTCTGCGATTGGAAAAATTTGCCTGGAGGTTTTAAAATATAAAACTTTGTAAGCAAATATCAACCATTAACCACAATAATGTGATTTCACAGACATCATATATCTCTACGACTCTCCCTGCTCAGCTTTTGTAGTATTTGCTGTTCTTCACAACTACAGAAATAACGATAACTGAATAGTGCTATGAAAATATCAATATATAGAGAGAGTTCTCCTCAAATTAAAAAAAAAAAAACGTATGTAGAAAAAAAAAGGATAAAATCATATATAAAAAGTCTACAAACTCAACTGGTCAACAACGCTTAACCCAACCTCCCAGGACCTATGCTGTGGACGGGTTATTCCGGCAACATGGAACATGGGACAACGGTTGCGTTCACTACAAGAAATGGGAGATCAGACTCTCTTTTCCTTTTTTTTTTAATTTTAAACCTTCGACTAATTCCAGTTCATATCTCATCTCTGATTGGCTAACGCGATTGGTATATGGTGAATCGAAGACTATTACTAGCTTGTGATTGGTGCATTCAATCTCCCCGCTCGTTTCTGATTGGCTGGAACCCTTATTTCGTAGAGGATTTAGCTAGCATTCTTTCCTCTCTCTCTCTCTCGCTTTCTCTTTCTATTTTCCTTTCCATTGGGCAATCAGTATCCATGCTTTGAGCCAATCAGACACGGCGGCGCAGAGTGAACACGTGAAACAAAACCGAATCAAAAGAGAGCCTCAGGATCACCCTTTGCATTCGTGAACCAACGCTAGAAAAGCACTTACCGGACCGCCCTCTTCCCCTTCCTGGAAGAGGGAGAGTGAAAAAAAACACGTGTTATTTGCAACATCTTTACACAAACACATGTCCAGATCGTGGAACAGCACTTACAGCGGTTAGTAAAGAAGCAAGGTTATTATTCTTTAAATAACCCCAACTTACGTTTATGAAATTAGAAAAATAAAGAAATGATCTTTTATTTCTCTTTTTTTTTTTTTTTGAGTTCGCGCCGCGTTCGAGTGAGAAATTGGTTAAGTGCTCTTCCAAAATCCAGACTATGGTTAACTTATAAGATCTGAAGGATATATATCTTTTATTTTATTTTTTTTGTTTGTTTGTTTGTTTTCCAGCCACTCCACTTTACCCTGCCCCAGAATCTGTGTTCTTTATTACGGATGGGTTTCCCTTTTATTCAAATTGTGAAATCATTTAAATATTCGCATTTCGATCGTGATAGTTATTAGTTTCTCTAACGGGATCGCTTGCTTTATGGCGATTTTCAATAGATATATTTGTGTTTAAATGTGATAGATATACCTATCGGAAGTATATTACACCTATGAATGAAAGCGGAGGACTTGGAGGCAATAGTCTACACTAATTTATCATATATACACATATATCTATTTATATTTATTTTAGATGCATATATGGACATCGCTTTATAAAGCCTAGTCAAAATGATAAGTAAAATACTTAAGGAAAGAATCTATTAGCAAAAAACGATTTTAAATGTTGCATTTCTACCGAAGCCAACACGTGACAAGATGTGTATATATATATATAATTGATATATATATAGATTATTGAATATAGATTTTAGAGCTAAAAGTGAGCATTATCTGCGCTATTGCCAAGAACAAAAAACTGGTTTCGGGTTGCTCTTAGTGGCTGGTTTGCAGAACACATTGTGATTAGTGCTGCGAGGCGTTTTAAAATAAAGAAAGAAATAAACCGCTAGTATAACAGTAAATTATCATGACCAGAAGCCACTACAATTCAGTATCGACACTCCTGAGTGAAGCTTTTCATAAGGAATGGAATCTCTTATTTATGTGTTTAAAAAGAAGTATTTAATCTTTTAACGCGTGTCTAAACCGGTTTTTTAAAATCATGTTCCCGCGATGTTGTTGTGTCATTTATATCAAAGGGAATCACTGTGTAATATAAATCTACATGAAAAGAAATATTGCAACTCAGGGAGTATCGACGAAATGATCATTAAGGAACAAAAAATAAGAATGAGGGAAAGCGTCATTATTGAAAGCATATATTCCAAATCTGAATTAAATAGACAACCAAAATTACTACTACCTCCAACGGCGCATACGATGAACAGAACACAGTTATGAACAAGTAGGCATTGCCTATTACTGCATTAAAGGTCGTTAACGTTAGCCAAATAAAAAGAATAACATGAAGCAACTCTCGACTCAAATTAGAGACAAAGAAATAATCTTTTTTTTTCGTTTTTTGTGATTTTTTTTTTCAGAGCTTCAGACAGGGTTACTTGATGTGGACTAACAAGGGTAAGGTAATTCCAATAAAAATGATAATATCCATTCTCATGTCGTTCTCACGAGATGGTTACGTCATGCAAAATTTTCCAAAAAAGAGGGGGGGGGGTCCAAAATGCACAAGAGGAAAAAGATGACGGAACGTTTGCGATTGGAAAAATGGCCGCGCGAAACATTTTTATTTGAAAAAGATCTCTTAATGAGATAAGACGCCGACGAATTTCATTGCAAAAATCAAAATTCAGAAGAAAACGGTATCCCTGGCTTCAGCCCTGATTTTAAGGGGACACTGTGACAAACAACATATATGACACAATCAGCAAATATGACCCTTAGGTATCAGGTTAATAAGAGTCATTATTTTGCTTCGAGAACAAGGACAATGAGCCTTACTGCTGGTCTATCTAAGGAACAAATAAACTGAAACTGTCATATATGAATATCTGAGGGAAGTGACGTGACTGGAGAAGCTAAAATATATATTGTTCCCTATAACTAAATACCTTTTCTTCAGATATCTATTGTAAATCTATCAAGGCAATTATATTTGATAAAGACCTATCACTATCTGAAAACAATGCTTATTACTGTCTTCTAACTAGACATAGACATGAAAAATGTTTACGAATCAGCAAAATTGACCAACAGAAAGAAAATTATAAAAAGACTTGTGAACTTTGACACAAACAAGTTTAACATTATTCAGATCAGTAGTAGTAGCAAGTGACTAAGCAAGATAGTCATTATTTTCATTGAAAAATTAGCTGTTACAGTATATCTGAATCAACATGCTAAAAACATAATGACATAGAAATGTGTTTAGTTAATAGTTAAGTTTCAAAAAGCAAAAAAGCGCATGTGATAGCTAGCTAGCGAGAAAAAAAAAGCTAAGGACGATGAAGCAGTGTAATGTCAGTGTTGCAGAGAGAAGCTTGCTAAATTAAGCATAATGAAGCGATTGCGCTACATGCTGCTACTCTAATTAATTGTTGTAGAGTGTCTAAGTCACTCAAAAAAAAAAAGAAAAAAAAAACATGCATCTGGGTATAACATGTTTAGTCTGCAGTGTCTAGGCTATTCCGACTACCATTTGTGATAATGAGGCATCTTATCTTGTTCACCAAAAAGCGGTTGGTGATTTGAACATCTCTTGGAAGAAAAAATAATATAAGCCAGGGATGAATCGTATCATTGTCGGTCAGAATAACCTTCGAACTAAAAAAATAAAGAAGAACCAAATAAAATAAAAAAAAGCGAGCAAAATAAAAACCAGTGAATAAAGAAGCGTATTTCTTTTTTTATATATATATACATCCCTACACAAACGAAAATAAAACAGACAAATTAGAATTAGTAATAGCGACACAGTTGTCTGTAAGAGAGAGAAAACAAAATGTTGACTCCAGGGTGGCCATCACAGAGACGCTCGGGCGAACACGACTGCTTGTTGGTGAAGATAACACCGTCAGCGCCATGTCGACATCCGCGTACATCTGTTTTCTTTTTTATTCATCCGTGGCCACCGAAGCTCGGTTAAAATGGCGTTAAGGTGCCGCTAAGTAACCGGTAAAAGCGATAAAAAAAAAGCGTAAAGCGTATCCTGATCCAGTAGACCAGGCGTGTGTGTGTGTGTGTGTGTGTGTTAGTGTGTGTGTGTGTCTTAGTGTGTGTGTGTGTGTGTGTGTGTGTGTGTGTGTGTGTGTGTGTGTGTGTGTGTGTGTGTGTGTGTGTGTGTGTGTGTGTGTGTGTGTGTGTGTGTGTATGTGTGTGTGTGCGTGTGAATGTAAGAAGAGTCGAGTTTCAGGAACTGTCTTTGTAATGTATTTATTCACAGGTCGATATGGTGTTGTGTCAAAGGAATAGAGTTGAAAAAAAGTGTGTGTGTTATTTTTGCTAAAATGAGCTGAGTTTTTTGATACAGAAAGTTTAGAAGCTGGAGTGAATTCAGTTTTGAAACAAAATACATTTTTTCATGATTAAACGAAGAGCTCAATTTAGCAAATAACACTGTTGTTGTAGTTAGAACTGAAAATGTAAATTTGGGAAGCACTATTTTTTTTTTTTTTTAACTTTTTCTTTACAAAACTAAGGCACTTTACTTTCTAACTTTATACCAACTAAGAGAAGCAAAACTAAGATTTATAGAAAGCTAACATAAAGCTCATAGCTGATTAACATAGTGGTTATTTGGATCTGCAGTGACTATATTATATAAGCGACACTTAATCGGAAATACTATATAGAGGCCTTTTGATTATTACTTTTTTTTACAGATTAGTTGAAACTATTGTTAAGTTAAGATAGAGACATAAGACGAAACTTGAACCTCAACTGTATGTAACTAAGTAAAAAAATTTGCTATTTAAGTGCAGATTAAGTCTTTCTTGACTTCGATTGACCTTTCGTTGGTTTCCAGAAAGGTCATCCGACGTCGGAGAAGGACTAGGAAATCGGGATTTTTTTTAGGAAGCAATGACCGAATGGCTGTGAGAGATGCTCTGGGAATTAAAGGCGTTCGGGAGAAGAACTGATGAAGAACTAAGGAGTAGTGCTAGTGCCAGTGATGAGAATGGGTATGTTTTTTTGTCTCTATGAATATGCATGTGCAAATATATGCATAATATATATATATATATATATATATATATATATATATATATATATATATATATATATATATATATATATATATACATTTATATATATACATATATATACACATATATAAACATAAACATATATACATGTACATAGATAGACATATATAGATACATTGTATATATAGACTTCTGAGTTCTGATGTGCTTACGTTGGCGTTCCAGATGCACTCGATGTCAGCCGGGTAGCCTCCAGCGTTGTAGCCCGGTGTCTCCACAGTGGTATTGATGAGCAGTTTGTCTTCCCTCACCTCGCCGGTCTCAAGCAGTGTAGGTACATCTCCTCCGCACACCACTGAAGGGATATGATTGATATAAACAGATTATGAGAGCGGTGCAACACACACATATATATGTGCGTGTGTTTGTGTGTGTGTGTGTGTGTGTGTGTGTGTGTGTGTGTGTGTGTGTCTGTGTGTGTGCACAGACACACACACACAGACACACACACACACACATATATATATATATATATATATATATATATATATATATACATACATTTATGCATATATATACGCAAACACATATATGAAAAGTAATGAGAATGCCAGAATATGAGGAGGAGGCAGAGAGGGTCGGAGAGAAGGTTAAGACCAGATGTTGGTGTGGTAAGTAAAGTGTGAGTGAGGTGTCGGGTCCTCGCACGGGACCTCGCCACCTGGTTTCCTTTACCTTCTTAGCGGCTCCTGGCCCGCCTGCCGCCCAGTCAGGCTTTGTCTGTTCGGCGAAAGAAACGGCGTCAAAACACTCGCCTGGACGTGCATCACAAATAGGGACAATTGACGTGGTTTTTCTGGGACAATTGGCGTTGTTGTTTTTTTTCTAAATTCGGTGATCCAGACACAGATCCGGATGGTTATCATTAGTCTAATGAGCGCTGAATGGGATGTCGAGATCCTTCATCTAAATATATCATATGTGAAAGGGCTTTTCAAGTATTTTTTTTTATCAGTTTCATTGATAATGAATTCCGTGTTTCTGACCAAACATTATTCGTAAAAAAAAGCTAGAGAATAATCTCCAAGCTAGAACTGATATCTCGCGGCCATGACTTGGAAGTCTTGAACACCGAGAACGACTTAAGTATGAACATCGACGACCGTCTGTTCATAACACAGGACGAAGAACACGTGAAGAACGAGAGAACAGCAAGAAACAACACCCAACACAAACAGAGCACTCAGTAGATGTACAAAAACACAAGCGTGGAACACTCGGAAGGGACGAGAGATAAGATGGAGAGCGGAGGAGCAGCAAACACCGCTGCGTCGAGGAGGAAATCACACCAAACAGAGAACAGAGTAGTGTCGAGTACACTGTTGACGTGGATCACACGGGAGAGAAGAGTAGAGCCAAGACAAACACATAGAATGAAGTATGTAAGATTGCTGGACACACATATTGTAAAGTCCGGTGAATATTTTGGCCGCAAATTTGACATTTGAAAGGGGAAAAAAAACTTCATGGGGGGAACGAATTACATTAAAATTCCAGAAAAAAGAACAGCAAAATTCCACGCATGTTCGAAGTGTGGGAAGGGGATGTGAGGGGAAGTGACGGGATAAAATCGAAAACCTTTTCATAGTATGAAAAAAAAAACTCTTCAGGACAGTGTCTTGCTAAGCCCTTTCACGGTTCACACAAGGTCGTCCTAACATTAACAGGAGATTCTTATTTTATAGAGATTCAGATGTCTATCAGCCTTGATGTTCGACCTAATTATATTTTTTTTTTCATTATCAAAATGATTGAATTATGGAAGACAATGTGATGCAAGATGCAACTAAACAAACACAAATACTAACTGCAAGCTTTTACATATATTCAAAATATATACATATATTTATTCTTTTTAGTGTTTATATATTAATCAAGAGAAAGACAAATGAATCTTACAATATATTCTTTGTAAGATAACGATCAACTGGAAAAAAATATCCTAATATACAAAAAGGGGGACTCAAAATCAACAGTATATACAGAGCAATCTCACATCTCTTAGAAGGAAGCAGAGAAAAAAAAAACAGAGAGATATCATTCAGAATGTATAACATCCTTTCGCTTTAGAAATATCTCAGTTCTCAAGACGTGGGTCTTTGGCCTGTCGCCTCAGAGTTGGCTACTCACCGCGCCCTTGTCGTCCTCAAGCTCGAACTCCTTCTTCTTGACAGTCTTGAGCTGATTCCTGAAGTTGAACTCAGCGGCCTTCTTCTGCAGCTTGGCGAATTTGTTCTCGTACTTGGACACCTTCTTCAGGGTAGGTTTGATGCTTTAGACGAGCAAGAGGAACGAGAGAGAAAGAGAGAGAGTGAGTTTGCGAACGAGGAAGAACATAAAAGGGGAGGGGAGGGGGGGCGGTGGGGTGATGTTTTTTTTTTCTTTTCGAGGGAGGGGAGGGGGGGAAGGGCGGAGGAGAGGGGACATGAGCGAGAATTGTGAGAAAGAAAAAGAGAAAGAACAATGGAGGGTTACTGAAGCACTACAGGCAAAAATAAAAGATTAGAAGTAGCGTTAAAATAACAAATGAACTAAGGGAATGAAATGTGCGTGTTCCAAGGGAAAAGGTGTTCAGTGACATGGGACTCAGTCATCAACACGGAAAGACAAACACCGTCGTTAGCACTGTGGACTCAAAAACAAAGAAGAAAAATTATACATTTCTTGAAAACGTAGATTGTAAACAAGTGTAAGACTGACTACACAATGGAGAGTGGGACGTGTTGAGAGTTACGGGTGCTGAATGTTATGCAAAAGAGCTTGTTTATCAATCTCTGAAAAAGTGTCTTATGTTGGGGATGAAGAGGGCGAGACGAGAACACACGTTCACGGTGGACGGTGATGGGTGAGGGACAGAGGTTGGTTTAACACATCACTGCTATAGTTTAAGGACACATATCATTGTGAAAGTTCAGAAGACTATTTAGATTTGAAAGTTTATAGTTTTGAAAGTTATTTTTTGTCGAGAGAATAAATCAAGATAATCAAAAGATGACAAAAACAGAAACCATACACTTAATATGTTCACGTATGGACAGGAAATTAAAAAAAGAAAAATTAAAAGAAATCCTACCGAGGATTGTACTGCAAAATATCAAAGAGCAAAACTCAAAAAGACAAAATAATATTGATACCAGACAAAATATTTACTTGATAATCACTGAGAGAAAGATCATTTCAGAACTAAAACAATCTTTGGGATAAAAGCAAACTATATTGTCTGGTACTTCGACATATCTAGGCAAAATAAACTAAGAAAGAAGAGAAACAAAAATAAAATAAAAGTGTAATCCCACAGTCAAAATGGCGTTTTCCTTCAACCTTTACGTAAATAGTTTTCCCTTCCAAATTTTCCACGGAGTAAAGCAAAACACCATTTTCAGACTGGGGATTAAAATACCGTTCGCTCAATCAGGGGACCAGAGAAAAAAAGAAAGAGAGAGAGAGAAGAAAATAACAACAACCAAAAATAAAATCATAGAAAGAGCGTGAATGCGCCAAAATTGTTGACGTTTTCTCTTAGAGAGCTGAGGGGGAAACTGAAGTAAAAATAACAACTGTGTTTAGCGTGTACAAACTGATTGGGCGAACGCGTATTGTGACCACGGTAGTCAAGTGGGAAATACTTACAACTTGCCACGCAGATCGTTGACCTGAATGTTCAGCTCGTTGATCTAGAAGATGGTGAACGTGGTTAGATTAATGACTCCGTTAAACATTCTCGTCTGTTTGATTTTTTTTTCTGTTCTGTATTATTATTGATTAATTTTGAGCAAAAAGTTATTATTGTCTGATAAATCGACTGCTGAAAATATGTTTGTTTATTTTTTACTATGGGATGTGATCAAAACTCTGTGTGAAATCATTGAGGCCAATTGTGTTTTTAGTGGTTCTTCTATTTTGAGATATATATATATCAAAACAAATATATGTAGAGTATGCTTCTGAAATAACAAAGTAGGATTTGAGGACAATATTTCATCAAATGAAAGGGGGGTGGGGGGAGAGAGTTTAGTAAATTTCATCTTACTGTTATTGCTACGGCAAAGTCCAAAGGTGTTTAGAAAAAATAATAAAAAATACAGAATTTAAGGAATGAGTTAATGAAGGTGATGGACTGAACACAATAATAATGAAGCCGCCAGTTTCTGCATCACAGAGTTTGGATATCAAAGCGCAACACTTGAAAACTTTAAGAAAAACGAAGATTTTATAGAATGGATTATCACTTCGATTTTTTGGATAAGATTTTTAATTACATCTCATTTCTTTCCTCTGAGATGTAATACAAATACATTTATCTTTAAAGATCTTTTTGAAATATGAAACAAAATGTAATAAAAACTAACTAAAAGTTAAATAAAATATCAAACCAAAAAGATACTGAAAAACAATCAAAATAAGTAATGGTTGTTAGTAAAGGCAAAGGATAGTTAAAAGATACAGAGGTTTTAGAAATCATATGACTTTCTGACACAAAAATAATAAAAGGGTGTAAAATGAAAACTAAAAATCAATGATAACAATAATCAAAAGATAGAAACAAGGGAATAATTGAAAATGGGGGAGTAATGACAAAAAAAATGGTCTCCAAAAACGGACATACATTTTTTTTAAATGACGTCACACAGGCATCTTAAGGCCCTCAAAAATATGTTAGCCTTTCTTTTCAATAATTTTCAGCTTCGCATTTATCTGTATCTTTTAATGTACTCAAAGCCATGTGATTTAACGTCAAACTTACAGAATCAATCTCGCTCTATCTACAAAAAGCTAGCGTGAGATCTCGGGAGCCGAAATCTCGCAGAAAACTACAACAAAAATAAATGTGTACGTAACTCCTCCCCAGTCTTGAAACAGAAAATAATAGTAATAATAATAATAATACTCAAAATCTAAGAAAAACGTAAATAAAATTTGAGAACAAAGATTAAACGCGGACAATAATAAAACCTGAAATAACAAATGAACATCAAGAGATAGGCCTTTTTTCTCTGTCCTTAAGATTGGACTTGGGATCAAAATGAAGTCTTCAAGTTCTTTCTTTTAATTATTTCCAATCTTTTTAGTTCAAGATTGGGGATAGGAGGACAATCTACGGCAGTCAGAGGCGTTTTAATCCGACACATGATGATCCAAAGAGTGTTAAAAGCTCTGTCAGTCTGCAAAATTAAGACGTTAGTTCATTTATGCTCACAAGGTGGCAGGTTTGTCGTCATGGCTCCCTGCTCGGCAATCGTATCTCACCGATTCTTGATTTCTCTTTCCTCTTTTTTTTGGATAATCTCGCCAGTGATTAATAAATCGCGGGCAATTTATTGATGAACTGACGGTGTCGGATTAAAGCTCCCTGTCTGAATTAATATCACTACAGTGTAAATGTTCTCTTGGCGCTCTGCTACAGGAGGACTCGGCCCGTGTTTCAGGTAGGGCTTGCTCCCCACGGCGGTTAAGAAGAGAAATGCAACCGGGAGCACTTATCTCAGTGCTAATTCTTTTTTTCTGCTCTAAAGCTGGTTGCAAATGCTAAAGTTCTGCTGTTAGTCACTCCTTGTGCCACCAGGTTGGGGAGTTGCGCGCTCGGATTAGTCGCACTATGTTCTTGGTTATTGAGGTTGGGTTTGGCGGGACCAACACCAGACGAAAAAGAGCAATGTACGCTTTTCCTGAAGCCAGGAGTCCAAGGGTGATAGCCGCGCCCTCGATCAAGCGCTCTACACACTCGCCTTCTGCTTTCGAATGAGTGTAGCTTTTGGAAACGGTGGTTTGGCGCCAAAGCCGAGGGCGTAGAGCATGCCTTTCCACACACACAGACTATCACCCATGAACATGGCGTTGTCTGCTGGTCCTAACAGACTCAAGTCCCCAGGGTGCATAACCAGACAGTACTCCTAGGCTCATACAAGAGTGGGAGGGACTAACGATACCCAGGCCTGCTTCTATGGAGGAATTCAAAAGTGTATGGCACTTCCAGTATATTTTACCTGTTGTCTGGTTGGCATGAAAAAAATATTACAACTTCCTTCGGGACAGGTAGTAAAACGTCAAAAAAGTAATTTGCTATGTGCCCATATCGTATGTAAGATAAACAAAAAAACAAAAAAGACAAAAAAAAGTTTTGCAAAAGAAATGCAATGTCATTCAAAAATAAAAAATGCAGGTGAGGAAAATATCTAAAGACAGAAAAAAACGAAGAAAGAGGATAATGCTTGAAAGTGACAGTGAAAGTCGGCCTTTGGCGGGTGCGCAGTATGAAGTGCCATACATGGGATGCTGGGTTGACCTTGTGGGCCTCGTGCTGCCCTGGGGACTGCTGGGAGGGGGCTCACACTGGGCCGGGTCAGGTAGGGTCACGCTATAGAGGGTTAAACTTGGCTCAAGGAGGGCCCCCGACGCCCAGGGGGAAACGAGGGCCCCCCCAAGATACCATCCGCTAGTAGTGGGAAACATGCAATGGTTACGAGGGGTCCTGTTAGCAAGCGAGGATTTAGCTTCGAACCCCTATCCGAGGGCTCTTCCTACACCTAAGGGCTTATCTATATACTGGAGGATATATATTTCTTTTTTTTTTCTTTTTTTTTTTGGAAAATTAGTAATGCCCTCCACAGCTATCTTTTGGTTTCACTAAGCTCAACAAACGGTTTGGCCAGCCCTGGACAAGTAACAAGAGAATGGGAAGCAAAACGAAGATACTTATAGAAAAACTGCAATTATGATGTCTGCACAAAGCATTGGGAGTTAGTTTTGAAGAGAATGATGCCTCTGGCTAGTAAAAACCGAGCGCCAAATGGGGACTTTGTCTTCGGTCTGTTTTGCCGAGGTGCCCCTGACACCATGGGGCAACACCTACGCACACCGCCTCTACTGCACCTCCCCGTGCGGACCCGGCCGGAGGCTGGGTCGTCCCTTCCCTCGTGGGGGCGAAAGCTCGGCTGTGACTGCGAGCGGGCGAGCGCCACCTGACTCACATTTGTGCAACTTACTCATCTTAAGGTTTGTTTTCAATGTTTGGGGGGAGGAGACAATCTAAAATGTTACCCTTGATGTTTAGTATATCAACTAGTGAGATACAAGTAATGCTAGAATGTAATCTCTTTTATATAAAAATGAAACAGCTGATATTTAGAAAAATATTGTAAGACACTTGCCATCGAAGATGAGGCATCTCTCTAAAACAAGGACATGTTTTGCATCTACGGATGAGCAGTGCAACCCGGAAAGTTAATAAGCACATTTAGGGGAAGGCTAAAAGGCATCAGCTACACCTAGAGAAGAGAGTGGCGACAAACAAAGCGCTGGGGGTAAGGGAGTGTCGTAAACATGTGGGGCGGTAGAAAAAGGTCAGGGATCTAAATACTGCCATCAGATGTACAGTCTTGACTTGTACATTTGACCCAGTGTATGTGAGATCCTTCTGTGCCATGTTTTTCAGTGTACAGTGGATGAGTGTATATCATGCATTATAGCACAGGGGGCCAGCAGAAAGAACCACTGTACACTAAGCATCAATGTACACCTGACCATCATATCGGCCCACTGTACACTGGGCGTGAGTGTAGCTAGTCACTGAGTGCAGGGTGTCAGGCCGACAGGACCGAGAGCCAGGCAAGCCCGGCCTCGATGCAGGTCTGCCAGCCCTGCAAAGGTAACAGCAGGATCAGCGTGTGTAGTGGTCAACCCTTACTCCCGGAGACAGGGCACTTCGTACAAGGCATGCCAGTGCCGGCGACTGCGCTACCGCACACTACTCCTGACTACACCATCTACTCTTCGCGTCTAGTACGAAATTCGTGTTACAACGGTAAGATGACATTACGATAAGGGGCGGTAGCAAGTTGAAAGGTCCCATTTCAAAAAAGGAAGTGAGTGGGCGTTGTAGTGAGTAAAGTAGAGGAGCGTGTAGGGGCCAGGGAGGCAGGGGAGCGAGGCGCGACACTGACTTATGGGCGGGCGGGCGGGCGGGCGTTTTTGGGCGGGCTTTGGGCGGAAGGAAGGCCTAAGAACGTATCCAGGGCTGGTCAAGCCGAAGTGGTAAGACAGTACTACGAGCACTCCCGACTGGTGCAGGAGGCCTGGCCACTGTACCTCATAATCTCTCCTGCGAACCTCATACTCAAGGTCCCATTTCTGGGACTCGCAAAGGAACAAACGCTCGTGGTATTCCTTGCAGATTTCCCTAAGTGCGTCTATAACAGAATGTCTTGTTAAAGTATTACAGGAGCGAGCCAAGGGGCTCTCGGGAGAAATGAAAGCAGTACAACAGGTAAAACATACATACATATGGACATCGAATTTTAAAATTTAGCCATAACTGATGGGTGGCACCAGTAAGAGCGATGATTTTGATGATATCATGAAAGAGATATCATAATGACTAGCTACGTGTGAATGAAGTGAGGCCCTCCATAAGAAACAGCCTGCAAGGAAAAAGAATTACTACAGGATACTTGGCTGAGATAATGCCCTAGACAAGACAGGCTAGCAGCCACTACTAGCACGACCACAGGGAGCCCAGAGGCACCTGTAGCCAGCCGTGCACTATCGAGCGAGGCACCGTGCCGGCCAGGCCAAGCGCCGGTTACCTGATAGTCCTTCATTTTGATCTGGTGCTCCAGATCCCATTTGTCACCCTCTAGGCCCTCTATGCGTTTATGGAATTCCCTACACAGTGATTCAAGCTCAGCTATAAACAGAGAATGGAACAAAATTAGGACGGGCTCCCTAATTTTGGTTTGGTGACACACAAAAAAGTGAATGTAAGCCTCCGTGTAGCACCTCCGACGCGGCGAATCTCTGGAAACACACATAGATGGATCGAGACAGACACTCAGCGCTAAACACACATGTGCAGTTTTGATGTATAAGTGCGGGGTGGATGAATGCAGGAACCGGGTGAAAAAAAAGAACTATGGTAATAATTAAAAAAAAATAACAGCAACAATAGCTTCATAGCTAATTGGATCACTCGAACTAAAAAAGAATAATGGTAGGAGAAAAATAAATAAAAAGTATAAATACTATCCATCAACATCACAATCGTGGTACATGGCTACCAAAGACACAGAAGTGCACTCGGAAAAAAGTCCACACGTTAATTTCAAGGGAGCGTGATTCTGGTCATCGTTCAGATATCGTGTTACAAGCGGAGAAAATGATCAAAATAAAATCGGGAAAAAATGAAAAAGAAAAATATATAAAACGAGAAAAAAAGAAAAAAAATGAACAGCATCGGCGGAATAAGAGGACCGAAGATTGAATGAAGGATTTTTTTAAACGAAACCTTTCATGTC
Organism: Penaeus japonicus; assembly: GCA_017312705.2. NCBI lineage: Eukaryota > Metazoa > Arthropoda > Malacostraca > Decapoda > Penaeidae > Penaeus > Penaeus japonicus. Next base: position 64,241 of record BOPN01006184.1, read on the forward strand.
AATCCCTTCTCGGAACAACCAACCAACCATTGAACGTCATAACTGGTTGGGGAGAGAGTGAAAAAAATCATAAAAAAGAGAGAGGGAGGGGGCGGGAAAATAGCCAGCGAGGGGAGGGGGGGGGGGGGGGGGAATGGTTGTTGGAGGTTCTCTTTGTTTAATTCTTACAGGGGGTTGTCGTCGGCTATACAAACCTCATAGTCCTTCCTCATGATTTCCATCTCAAGATCATACTTGCCGCTCTCAATGCTGGCGATGTGATCGTGGTATTCTTTACAAATTGCGCGAAGGGCTTCTGTTGAGGAGAATTAGGAAGGCACCATTCAACTTCTTGGTCAACTCTTTCTTATTCTCTTTTACTTAATTATCTTCTCTTTTTTATAGATATGAAAAGAGATCGTGAGGCTCCGTGATGACCAAGAAGAGAAGGAATGAGTGACATCGAAAGGGGTATTATGTGATATTTTGTCTTTTCTTTTCTTAAAGCCCTTTTGGTTTAGCTTCTATCGAAAACATGACTGTTGGAAAGGGGATTACTTTTGAAAAGGTATAATACGAGAATTCGAAAACTAATGATCCATTTGAAGCCAAAAGGTTTAATAAATGCAAATGCTTCTTTTTGTGTGGGGAGGAGAGATTTTCTCAGAAAATATCTATAAATTATGAATTTGGGCTTTTTTTTCTGGGGCAAAGGGAGAGTTGATCACCAAACATTTTAGCCGGGTCGCTATTGCTTTAAACCGTCCACTCTGAAAAAATAAACTGCAAGGGGAAAAAATATTCGAATTCATTTGCTTAAAAAAAAAGAAAAAAAAAATTGAACAAGTGCCTTTATGCAGCCTGTTAGACATAACATCACAAGGAATGACTTGACTTGAACTGAACTTCTGTGGGATACTTTCATCGCTTCAAAACTGCAAACCCCTTCACTAAACTAAAAAAAAAAAAAAAAATCTGTATCTCGGCCAGTCGCACTCTGTACATAAACTCTTTGTTAAAAAAAAATAAATCAATAAATAAATATAACAAAAGGTTATTAGGGGATAAAATGATAACTGACTGATACAAGGAAACCCAAGACTTCGACAAGGAAACAGTTAGCGCACTGAGACTACTGTAAGACGTGAGTATCCTTTGGGACGGTTTATTCGCCTCGAAAGAAGCTCCAGCTAGCCACCCTGTCTCAAGATGTTTGCGTCAGACGACCTATCGTGAAACCCCGTCTCAAGATTTCTATATATATATTTATATAAAATATATATATGTGTGTCAGCTCGTGTCCAATGTGTGTGCATCACCGTGTGTATAACATATTCTTGTAAAACCATGTATGTGCTACGGTTCTACACATTATCTAATGAGGCTACTTCACTAAACATAGAGTACAAAGCACAGAAATGTACATAATGTATGGTAGGGGGGGAAATAACATTGTCTCGTCGCCGTCTGGAAGGTCCGTCGTCTATACCTGTCTTGGTTGGGGATAAACGAGGAATTAGACACACAAGGAAACAATGAATCATATCCTAACTTCAATCCGGTTCCCCTTTGCCTACTCTTCGCATAATCTTATCTAATTTCCTACAAGTTCCCTCTTCCTATCACTCCTTTTTTACGTTTCCCCTTTTCTGTGTTTGTTTTGCTTGTTCTGTGTTCCCATTTCTTGACGTTATTCTAGAATCCTCCCATCTGTCTTCCCTTCTTCATTTTCTTCTTCTCTTCATTTCCACCTGCCATTTTTTCCTATCTATTTCTCCTTCATCTTTGAAGTCTTCTCATCTAACCTTTACTTCTTCCTCTGTACTTTCCACATATGTTTAATTTCTCCTTTCTCCCTCTTTCTTCTTCTTCTGTTCTATTACACTATTATTTGTATTCTTCTTCTTCCCTTTCCTTCTTCTTCGTTTCTCTCAAATTCACTAATAACACCCCCCCCCCCTCCTTCCAATTCTTCTTCTATCTCTTCCTGTTTCTATTGTAGACTCTATTTCTCCTAAATTGCTTCAAATTCCACTGTCTTATCCCTCCCCTTCAATAATACAGTACTTCAAATTCGTTAATTCTGAACCATGACAGTTCTAACAGTTTTAATTCTTTAATTCATCAATCTCAGATAAATCAAAACTTCTTTTTCCTTACATCTATCCCTATAATCCTATCTCCCTTCATCTATGGACTAGACTCTTCCATGGATAATCATCGCAGTCTTCCTAAACCTATGTCTCACTCGATCAATTCCCTCCCTTCGTCCCTGCTTCCTTTCCCTTTTTCCCTTTCTCCCACCTTCCTTCCCCTTTTCCCATTTCTCCCAAATCTCCTTTTTTTACTCTTCTTCTTCTTCTTCTTCTTCTTCTTCTTCTTCTCTATCAGTTTTCCCATTATTTCACTTTCCGCGTCGACACTTCCCTCGTCCCTATACTGTCTGTCACACTGTACCTTCATTTGCACCATCGAGGTTCTTCGCCTTGCCACAACGCTCATCAATGATCCTACGCCTTTCAGCGGCCTTCCTCTCCTGTTCCTTCTTCAGTTCCTCAGCGGCCTTCTTACGGAGCAACAACTGTGGGGGAGAAGGGCGGAGTGAGTCCGGATTCGATTGGTGTTCCGTTTGACAGGAAAGTACTTCAGCAGAGAGCTAATAAACTCAACTGACCACCTATACTCATTATTGCATTACCTTACATATATGTTCAACTGTACAAATATACCAAGAAAAAGCAAAAAGATACAGCGACGTGTTTAGCGGGAAACCGCTAAACGCCTCGCGGCCGACACTTACCCTGAGCTTCTTCTTACGCTCAGGGGTCATGAAACCCTTCTTCTGCTTCTTAGCGCTCTGCTCCTCGAGGCGCTTGCGGACCTCCGCCTTCTTGCGGTCGATCTCCTCCTGCTTCTTCTTGGCTTCCTGCGAATCGTCTCAAGGAGTTAGCGTTTGCTTGTGACAAAGCACAGAGCTCAAAAATTACATCCACTACCGCTAAGAGTCAATTATTCTCTCCCTAATTAACCTAGAACGTTCTTTTTTTGGTTTCTTTTTTTCTATGATACATATATATTTCTCTTTCTCCGAAGAGTCTTAGGCTATCTTTTTCACTGAAGTAGAAATAGATAATCTTACAGTTTTCCTGTTCTGGTGAGTTGAGTTTGAGTCATAGTGTACTAACTAAAGCCATTAGTTTTGTCTGACTTTCGGTCTCTAGCGAACAAAAGCAAATCTGAGTTGCATTTAATCCTATTTTCTCTTTGTCTGCGAGTTGATCAAACTTGAATTATTTTGTGGAAGACTGAGATTAAATTTCAAAGGTAAATGACTTGTGTGAATGTGGGATTTTGTTTTTCTTATTAAAAGAATGTGAAAGTAAAACAGAAGTAATTAAATAAAAATTAGTGAAGGTGACTTACGGGGAAGAATAGTTGTCGTTCGATGAGGGTGTTTGTTAAGTAAAAAAAAAATGAGAATAGGGATATAGTTATAAAAATAGGAAGTTGGAGTCCCGGTGGAAAAAACTCGGGACAGATGCTGGGATTTCAAATCGTAAAATATCGTGCAGAGAAAAAGAAACAAAGCTACAGATTTCGCGAGATTTAACCGCTGTTCATTGGCTTTTTTTTAAGGGAAGACTACACTAGTGTTAAGTTTTTATATCAGGCCGCCACCCTCAGCTGCTCAGTTCTATAACGTTTAAAAGTTTATGCAAATGAAGTAAGTCAACGAGATGAATCACATATCACTTAGTCACGGCGGATCACATACACCAATAAAAAATATGTATCAAGTCTTCACTGAGCATCGAAGAGATCATAAAAACAACCTGAAACCAAAAAAAAGTGAAAAAAAATATATTTTTCTGCTCCCCTTTACTCTACATTTTAACCATTATCTTCCCCCTTTACTCTACACTTTGACCATTATTTTTTCCCCATTTCCCTATAATTTAACTATCCTCTTCCCCAATTTCTTTCCCCCCAAATGCAGACGTCCTTCTAACTGGCAGCGTGTGGAGGTGGCGCCCTGACCTCCCGAGGCCCGAGCGAGTGCGAGGGGCCTGCGAGACGTCGGATATCCCAAAGGGGGCGTCGTCGGAGCCCCCCGCACTGACGGAGGTTCGGGGAGCTGGCCCTCTCACCTCCCGACCTCGAAATGTAAACAGAGAGGATAAGAGAGGTCTGAAAATGAAGAGGAACTGGTGTTGAAGAGGGCGAGAGTAAAAGACAGAGAGATTGACTGGTTGGCAGATGTGCTTGTTTGAAAGCCTGCCTGCATTATGTGTGCGGGGGTAATATTTGGATCAGATGCTCGAGAAAAAAGAGAAATTTTAAGAACGACAGAGTAAACGGAAGTTTATATATGGATAAGTATATGTGTTATCATTTTTGGTATTAATTAAAATTAAAGGAAACTTAAGAGAAAACAAATCATAAAATCAAAAAAAAGGATTCAGTAACATATTAATGAACATTTAAATTCATATATTAACAGCAGAAGAATTTCATTTCATCTGAACCTGAAATGGTTAAAGGGACGGAAAGACATAGAGGCGAGAGTTAAAATGCGAAAACAGTTCCGGAACAGGACTGAGAGGAGGTGAGGGGCGGCGCCCCCCGGCCGTCCGTCGCGGGCAGCCGCTTGGGGGGAGGGCAGGATGTGTCCTCACCCGACGGCATATTATGACCCCCTCCCCCGCCCGCCATCGCCATCAAGCGGAAGGCGATCCTGCGACGAGCCGGTCGCCGAGGGCGCCGGGCTCGCTCGCGACTACGATGGTGCTTATGTCCCGCCCGAGGCAAGCGACGGAACATAATATCATCGCGCGCGGGATCGCCGCTAAGATGGCATGGGCGTAGGCGCGGAGCGGCGGCGGGGGCGAGGCAAGAATATGCGTGGGTGGGCGTGTGGTGTGGGTGGTGGGCGCCGCGACCAATGGTATGGCGGGCGGTCCACTGATTACCAAAACTCGGGGCGCTGGCTGGACGGCCTGAGACTTCACGTGGAGTCACGTGACCTCAAATGTGACGTCACATGACCTCTCACGTGGAGGCAGCTTAGGCGGGTCCTCAATGTCTGATTTCCTGGAGAGTCTCTCAAGCGAATTTGATCTTTAGAAAATATGAAGCACTACTCTCGGCTAGCAAGGAAGCATTGATATTTTATGTTATGCCGATGCTCTTATGTTTAAATAGATTTACTTTACTTAATTACTCTAACATACGTTTATGATCACAGCAAAATCAGTTGGTATGAATCAACACGATATTTAGATAAAGCTTATCTCGTTACGTTACTGTACTGAATCTTTAGATATATGAATATAGCCAATTTCCCCTCATGCAGTTAGTAGGAGGCACACAGGACATACTTCCAAAGCGCGCTGTCTAGCTAGTACCTCGGCCGCCTTTGCCTTCTGTAGGGAGAGAGATGGTGGAGGTGCGGTGAGTGGGCGTGCGTTCTGAGGGCGGTTACTTACAGCACCGTCTCCCCGCCCACACGCGCCACACGTGATGAGTTGGGACGCAAACACGTGGATGCACATGGTTTAGAAACGCAAACACTGACACACACACAAACACGCACACGAAGAAAAATGACTGTACATACACACACACGTAGCACAACACAGACACGCAGACAAGCCATAAATCAAAAATCACAATTTTCATCCGTGGTGATTCACGAGGTGTAAAATCACCGTCTAGAAAACATTAAACTGGATTTCATGAAGAGTTCAACAGCCATGAGAGGTCGTTTCGGCTCTTAGGATTTTCAGAATATATCCTTTTTAAAAATCCATGTGAACTTTCATGACCCCTTCAAAGTATTGCTCTTTGTCACTCTTGGAAACCCACGAGCGGTCTGTTCTCGTAAGTTAATGGTTCTCCGAGAAGAAACAAGATGCAATAACTTTAAAGGAATGTTTCTGAACGGCTTTTGTACAGCGTGGCCGCGTACATTCACTTACATCGCGAGAGCCGTATTCAGAAACGTGGAAAAAGAAACCATTCATTCACAACACACTTTTCATCATTTCATTCCTTCATTCAGACTTTTATTAACGTTAGAACTTGAGGTTTAAGACATACCCAGAGACAGTAAGAACGTGGGGAGGGGGGGGGGTAACATCAAGCAAATGGGCTGAACACCTTGTCTAGAAGGTTCTATTGCCCAGACATCGATCGTCAGTGATATGAGAGGTGACTCATGCCTTGAACACATTCCCATAGGGTTAAATTTAGTAGAAAATAAGAATTGAAAAAAAGGCATAGTGAAATTTTTGGAGTGTTTCAAGTCGTTATGGAATAATAAAAAAGATAAATGAGTTTAGAACACGGATGGTTTCAGCTTAGATAAATTATTTTGTAGAGGAAAGAAAGTATTCCAAGAATTTTTTTCTCTGTTGTTGTTGTGTAAGTTACTTTTGGGTGTATAAGAATAATGTGTTCTGCACCTCTTTGTTTGTTTGTTTTTTTCTTATCAGTGTTCAAAATATTCATCCAAAAATGGATTGAGACACAATTCATCACCAAAGTTTTTACGATCATATGCTTTTCGTTAAAAATTCGGGAAAATAATTACTGACGAAAAAATATCTTTCAAAATGGGTTTTCAACTTGCAAAAATTACAAAAAGGTTGTACATATGATTTACAAAACAGTTTATAAGACAGACATGAGGTGAGAAAAGTGCTGTAAAGAACCACATTGTCATTATATAGATATATACAATCAAAAAATGTCTAGTGTTGCTAAAAAATTGTCGTCAGAAAACTACAATATGTGTCACAAAGGAACTGACGAAGAGCTACGGCTAGAACTACGACAACTACTGTTCTAATCTCTCTATGTTTTTTATACAATTACCATGACTCATCTCATTTTGAAAAATTCCTGTAACATATAAATTAGGTTATTATATCCATTATTTTCAATTATCAGAAATCGTATTGGATATTTCACGTAACTGTGACTAATTACATTTAATATAACTTCACCAAGTCAAGCTAGAGTCATATATTCAGCAAAATACTTTGATGAAATACAGATCTTGACAATTGAGTACAAGAATTCAAGTCGTTAGATTTTAGTTGAAGTTCGACATGATATTCCTACAGATATAAAATACATAATACTTCACAGGTCCACGGCTCTCCTCCAGGCATCGTTATTTGTATCTAAATATATCTGTGTTTATCTATGGTCCATATAGGGCGTCTGCCTAATAGCATGGAACTTCTATAGGTTGCAGATTTACTAAAATGAGTGTATGAGATATCTGAAACAAGACTCTTGAAGGTTGAACTGCAAATAGAGAAATCATGCTGATATTGAGCATGTCGAGCAGAGGTAAAACTACATGTATGCAAATACGAAGTAATTATTGAGCTGATTGCCAAGTTAGAAAGGAAAAGAGACAAGTGTGACAACTGGATGAAATAAATCGAAAATAAATTACCTTAGTCCATAAAAATGTACAGATTCCAGCATCCAATAAGCTCCTCTATGAAGAATCTCTTAACGTTATGTCTAACATAAAGCAATGATTTTTTTTTCAGTGAATTTATTTAACTCGAACTTCTGAAGGAGCGTCGTGGACTCTGGCTAAGAAACTACGAGATAAAAAGAAATAGAAGAACTGAAACAAGCTCTTGAGAAGTTGAAGTTTGACCCAAAAAGTCAATATCGTTCTTCTTTTTTTTTAGTGGAGTTAGTAAGGTCACCAACTTACGGCCACGGGGTCCTCCTCCTCTTCCGAAGACTCCTCCTCGGTGCTGCGAGAACCATCACAACATTCCAAATTAGCTCCTACATGCACTCGCTCCTCCTTCTCCTCCTTCAGTAAAAAGGGCGTCTCTCCCCTGCCTCAGGACGCCGTGGCTTCGCTCGTCCCAGAGAAAACGGCAAGGACAGAACGAGAAGACGTAATTGGTGTTTACAGTCCTCTGGCTCGTTCGAAAGTCCCTCGTTGGCGGGAAGGGGACGCAGCGAAGCCACAGCGTTCAGGGGGAATGACTGCAAGTGCCTTTATTCCTGTCGTTCGTTTCTTTCGCTCTCATGAAGTGTTAGGGTTATGATAAGGATAACAAATGAATGAATAATCAAATAAAAAAAATAAAAAAAACAATAGAAGAAACGATTTTGACCTTGTTGAGAACTGGGTAGGAATTGTTGCCAGGAATAAAGCCACTTTAGGACACTGTTGTCTAAAGAAATTGGGAGATGTTGGCAGTGTGTTTTGTTGTTCTTCAAAGGTAAGTGACACAATTTAAATTTCAGATACCGAAGGAAGAACACACCAACAAATCACAGTTTCGTCTTATATAAATCATATGGAACATAATTTTCCGTCTTGCAAAGTCGTGTGAGTAGAGAAAAAATATCGCTTTCATTAATCATGTTATGAATATAATTCTTTTAAAATATAATCATTCTCGGGATCACCATATTCATCAAATATGTATTACTTTTACGATTATCATTTTCAAAAGAAGATAATCAGTTATTTAGTGTTCTCTGTTCACACGCTCGCCGAAGAAAAGAATGACAGGGTTCAGTTGGGGTGTCAACCTGCAACGACAGATCAATGCGGATGGCTTCGGAATCGCAATTGCAGCTGCAACATCTTTAGGATTCCGAGAGATACGTCGTATGTGCTACTTTGCATAGGTAGAATAAAAGCTCATGGACTATGTTGTTAGTACATGGTGGCCATCTCGCATTGATATGTTGCCCAGGGATGAGGTAAGGCTAGGGGGTCACTGAGCATTAAAACTTAAAGAAAAAGAAAAAAAAATAGCTGACCTATGCTGGAGACCTATTTTTTTCTGGTGGCCACTAAGTGATAACCATATAAGAAGCACCTATTTGTAAATAAATAACATAAAGATAAGTATTAGCGCATCGAAGTCTGTGTAACGAACAGCTTTGGAGAATAGACGATGTCTGAGTGGAATTGGGTGTTGCGTGTACGATGTGCATGCGTGTGTCAGCTTTAAATGTCCTCTTGCGAATAAATAAATAAACAACTAAAAAAAAAGAACGAAAAATAATAACTAGCGTAAAAGAAACATCTATGAAACTAGAGCATTATACTGAAAAGCGGGAAAAAAGGAGACTGAATGATTGCTGAAACAAAAAATAATAAGGAGAAATAATCAGTTCGAACAAAAAACTAACGGGAACACCCACGTCTCGTCGAGGTATTCAGGTTGGCAGGTTCGCTAAGTGGAAAGTGACACCAACTGACACTTTCTAAGGGTTTCTTTTCTTGACCACGGAGCTATTCTAGTCTACTGTTCATCTAGTATGAGTCTTCGCTTATCAAAAAAATGAAAAAAGGGGAAAACACTCACAAAATTCTCTTCTTTTCGTGATTTATGGGGACAAATAGTAAGTCGTTAGGGATCCAAGAGTGATGTTAGGAATCGGTGAACGGAACAGGGTCACACAGGCTTGGGCATATGGTGGTGCCACGTCCATCAGCCTTGTTTGGCACGAACGAGGTGCCTCACCTAGCTGGCACCACCGCCCAAGGCACCTACTTACACAGCGGAGAGCCTCTGTCCAGTTGTGGCTTTTAAACCGAGCTCTCCTCGAGACTGAAGGATCCAAAACTTCAAGAAGAAAGACCCTCCCAGCTAATTTAACCCGCGTTAGTCGACATCAGGCGAGCGGCTTCGTGGACAGGTAAAATACCTTTCGATATCAGGTTTCAGTATGACAATAACAAAGGAACAATTGCGACTTCTATCGTCAGTACTGAATAAGATTATGAAGTGGACGATTATTGTAAATGAAAGAGTATTCACCGGAGTCACACTACCACCTTGCCTGACGCCAACGCTTACATCCTCCTTCGAGCAGGAGTTATCAGGTCACTACCTGCTGCTACCTTTAGCTTTCCAATCAGTTCTTTGACGTTTCACACATAGACATAGCTTTGAATCCTCATTGTTAGCGAGGAGCCACGGTAGTGAGATGATGTGTATCGGGAGATTTATCGGTGTACCTACCGTATGTCATGGTATTCTGTACGCACAAAGAGATACTAGACTAACAGCACTGTAACTGAGGGACAAGATCTGGGCTTTGCCAACGCAAAAGTGGAGATTAGAACTGTGAGTGTGAGTAGATTATCGAGTTAAGAAAATCATGTTGGTATTGAACATATTGTATACCTCGTCCGCCATGGTGTCTTCTTCTTCTTCTGAACTGCTAGTTGAAAAAGAGAATGAGAAGATTAGTGTACAAATTTATGGCCTTTGCTCCTTCACACAAGCCGTTGTTCACTGCACCAGGCGCTTTCTCCCCCCTTTTTATACCTATGGAGGAAAACCAGTTTTTTTTTCTCTCTCTCGTAAAAGTCGTGCTCTTCTGCTCCGATGATTTCAGGCACAGACTTCACTCTTCCTTTTCCTAACCTTTGAGTTCTCATAGTGGCCACCTCCTACAGAGTGTCTACGTTCAGCTACAGTAGAAAGAAATATCGGGTGTGAACCCTACATAAAAGATAACATTTCTGGTTTTGTTTCTCTGGTTGTGTTGGCTATATTTGGTGTGTTTATGGGGACTAAAGAGGGCGTGTTTTTTATGTAGATTTTGATAATGACGAGGCGCTCAGAAAATCTAGGGCATAACAAAATGGGATGTCCTCTTCAGAAGTAAAGAAATTCACCTTCTTGGATATGATCTTGAAGTTAATTATAGTCATGTTCCTCTTCTGAAGAAATCATAATAGCTGCCTACTTGCTTCTAATGGTGAGTGTGAATTGTTTATAGCATGATATACTCTTCTATAACTTATGTTTCTTTTTTATTTAATTATATTAGTGTTTGTATGTTAATCCCTTACGACTTTATTTTCTCTTCTTCTAGGAAACCCATTTGTACCGTTTCCCCTACATTATACAAACTTAACTTATATGAACCTTTCCCTACCCATTCAAACATCTCTAGAATATTTGCCGTGTTACTTTACAAACTCACCCTCCCTACCCATCCCTCCTATCTAGAACGTAAATATTTATTTGCCGTGTTCCCTATACATAGCAAATCCCTCTTTCCCTCCCTTTCCTGACCATTCATCTCCGTGTGCCGTGTTCCCTATAGTCGTGTCGTGTCCAGATGTCGTGTTTCCCAGTTCACCTTACCTGTACTCTTCCTCGTCGGACGACATGGTGGTTGTGTTGTGAGGGGGTAAAGAACTGGAAATAAGAGAGAGAGAGATGGCAAAGTTAGTATATTAAATAAAAATCATAGGGAATAACAAAAAAATATGCAGCCATGGAATTGGTCCAGAGGTAGATGTAATTTCAGAGCCAGTTTTGTAAGTTCGTATTTGAAAGAAAAATGTCTCAGTTAAAAAAAAATAATAAGAAAAAACTATATTAATGAAAAATAGATATTACTTCAAAGCTAGAGGTGAATATTTCTTTTAGATATATTTTGCAGATGTTGCACTCAAAATTAGAGAAGAAAAAAAAAATCTAATGTTAACGTTTTTTCTATATATATTGATTTAATTCGTTGTATATTCAGATTATATGATTATTGTGTCAAAACGAAAAAATAAAAATAAAAATATTGAATATAAAAATTTCAGATTCACAGGGCTCATGCAAGTAATATTGGGGAAATTTTAAAAACAAAATTATTTTTAATCTGGGTTTGTCACATAAAGGAAAATCCTATTTAATGGGGAGGGGGAATGTATGAGATATAGATTATTAGGTAATTTGTTAAGGACTTTTCTTTTCAAGGAGGCGGATAATGTTATTATCTTTTTATATCATTTTTTTTTTTTCAATTTGCTTTTAGATTTGGTTCAATCACCATCTGGATTATTTTGTTTTGTTTTTTAATAACTTTTACCGATTAGATAAGTAGAAAAAATGCACACCGGATTCTGAAATTATATAATTCAGTTCTGAGTTGGGTTGGCATTACTTTTAATAACACTCCCTTGGCTACTTAAATGAACAGTTTCAATTATAAAATAGAGTATGTATTATAACCATTCCAACTCAGAAAAAAATGTGTGGGGAAGAGAAGATATTCTGACCAACGTACATATATGTTTCTCGTCCATTTTTGTTTTGTTTTTGTTTTTTTGTTTTTTAAGTCGAACTACAATTGTACAAGCATCAGAATATCATCTCTAAGCGCAAGCACAGAGTCAGAAGGGAAATTTCGAAGCTTCGAAATTTCGAATCGTGAACTGCCTTGCTTCGCCCACTGGTTCAATATGTAACGGATATGAAACAATGGTCTTCGTTAGCTGAAATGGAGGAACTTAACCAAAACAATAACAAAAAGGAAATAAACTCAGTAATAAGTTGTAGTGTTTTCAAAATAGATATGATTGCGTCGTAAATCACTGTATTTTGAAAGCACGTGGGAACCGACGAGGAAATGTTTGAATTGGCAGTCATAATAAGTGTTTTTTTGTTTGTTTGTTTGTTTGTTTTTTGCAATACATATATGCATATACATATATACATATATATACATATATATGTGTATATATATTACATATATATGCATTGTAAAACCAGTAAAGTTATATTATTTGAAATCATATGTCCCAGTCACTAAATAATCATAAAGTCAAAATAAATAACAACAAAGATTAATACGAATTATAGCAGAAAACACTCAATTACGATTGCCAATTAGGTGATCGACAGAGATGAAGGAGGGGTGTGTGCACAGGGGGGAGGGAGGGAGGGGAGGAATCACAACCACTCCACACTACGATGTCGTCACCACCCAGGGCTACTTACTAGTCATGGTGAAGGTGTCTGTGATTACCCTGAGGCTACAGTAGACTTGCCTGACGGCGTTAGCGCTCAGAGGAAACAAAGAGAAAATGTATGACTAGCATCTACTTGACAGACATGGTGGCAAGGCCTATACTCGAGACAATCTAATCTAAATTACCTACTACATGTTTTGCACGAAGTGGCAACTATGAGACTCAAAATGTGTACTGCATTATTGAACCTCTACTTTGCATCTACTGTATGTCTGTCACTCGACATGTTTGTCTGAATGAGTAACAGACACAATGCTGGGTAAACATAGAGATTTACATTAGAACACAGAATCACAAATTACTTATGTGCTGTTATATGACATGATCTTTTTCTGTTCTCTTCAAGAAGTAAAAGCAAAAGTAATTATATGTACAAGATATCATATTTACTCTAAACAGAAAAAGATAGTCATATACACAGCAGTATATATATATTTCTAAAGCACCTGGTGCTACATCTTATAAGAGTAATGTCAAATTACCAGCCTAGAATTACTGAATACAAAGCTTACTTTATTATACTTTACATTACTGATTTATGCATTACTGTATAATAATACCATCAAAAGCAAAGTACTTAAGCAAAAGCTATAACTACATTCTACAATTTCAATTCTTAAAATATATGAATATATATTCAGATAACATATATAAATAACACATGTAGAGAAAACCTTAACTTAATGCATTCTTGGTTAGTAAAACCGAATTATGTTTTCAGCAATAACATTCGACCATCCACGCGTATTTCTGTACTAAGTCTTAGAATTTCATTAATATGAATAATATACAAGTCTTTTTCTAATCAATCGTTGCTGCAAGTAATTCATATTTCTTCGGAGTAATTATTTGACAATCATGTTATATTACTATCACGCTTTTATATTGCCTGCGCGAATGAAAATTCTTTTGCTGCCAGTCTCATTCCAGGAGGCAGGTAGGTATGCGCATCAAGTGGCCTTGTGTCAAAAGTCCTAGCGAAGTTGGCACTCCCCGAGGTGTCGGAGTGCCAGCAAGCTGAACACAAGACACAGGGCCAACAAGCGACCCTGCCACTTTCTGCCAACCCCATAAATGGCTGCCGTAACTTGACACCTGACACCTACCCGCCAAAAGTGTCAAATATGGATGATAAACGTGGGATAATTTGATCTTGGACGCCTAGATTTAAAGTCTAAGGAAGAATTAGTCAACTCGCTTCGATGGAAACGAAAGAAGGCGAAGTCTCTTATGATATCGATATTTTTTGCTTACAGTATTTAAACTCTTTGGTTCACGGTGAGCGAAGATTAAAGATCACGTTTCCAAAACGATATTCACGCTTATAACAAACTAATATAAAAACCGCTGTTTCTAGTCAATTCACTCAGACGCAGCAATCAACAATAAACACAAAAATAGACGCAAGATAAACAAACGACGCCTATTATTACTGTTTGACCGAAATCTACAGTCAAGTTCCTCAGGAAGGAGCACCTTTTCTCGCGCAAGGTGAGTGCCAAGAGCGTGAGTCACCATGGCACCCGTATGTGGGTCAGAGTGCAAGGCGGCGTGAAGTTCCCCGATGCATACAAGGCACGAGTCGAAGGACGCAACATCTAACCATAGTCCTGTGGCACTTTCAAAACGGCGTGTATTGGATTATGTTTCCGTCTCATCTTCACTGATTTCTTTCACGTGTTTTATAAAAGGACGTGATAGAATTCCCTTCATATCATTCTATGTATATAAATATTCTTATCGTCACATCTAAGTATTCACGCATCCTTGCGACAAAAGAATTACAAGCACAAAACAATTATTACCCTCTCTAAGAACTAACGCACGAAGGTGAGAGCTGGTAATCCAACTGGATACTGGTGGGCAGCGTGGCACGGAGGCTGGACCCTGGGCATGCGTGCCAGGGCGCCGGCAACGTGCCCCGTCTCGGGAAGAGCTATTTCTGACCACGGCCGGCAAGGGTACCGCCCCCTTCCTCAGGGCCATCCTTTCCAAAGCCCAGAATAGGATGGGGTTGGTCTGGATGTTGTACTAGTCTTATATTTACATCTGTCATCATCCTACCGTTTGTTGTTCCAGCAAGTGAACAATTTCCGTTACTCTGAGCGAGAGAAGTGTTACTGGATGAATATTTGTTGACGTGAACTCTAAGACATCAAAAGAGCAAAGATCTGATTTTAATCTTATGTTAGGGTTACGAGACAAACCAGTGCGTCAGTTTTTTTAGACAACTATTCTAGTTACAATAGCTTTAAACAGCTAATAAGCAATATATGAAATCAATATACGAAATCTCTATTATATATGCTTACTATTCTCTACCCTTTCCTTATAAGGTTTACTGTCACCTTTCAGAACTACGAAGTGATTACAACTACACCACTCAACATAATCTATCCTTTAATAGGGAATCACGCATCTATCCCCATCTTTCTGAGTAGCCGACAGCGAAAACTTAAAAGGTCATATTTAGGTATAATTCACTCCTTCCCTTAACCAATCCGCGCCGACCGCCCTAACCTTAAAATAACCGAGCAGAGGGCGGGGCGAAGAGCGGGCGGCGGCGCCCCGGCGGTAATTTTACCACCGTGACTAGTCGGGAATCAGCTACGTGCTATTTTTTTTATATTACTTGGGAATGCTATTTACAACACCTATAGATCCGAATCTTTGTTTTCTTTAACTTTCTTAGATTCGTTTGGCTTTAAAATGACCGACTGATTATTCTAAGATTTTTTTCTCTCTTTCTCTCTCAACTTTTCTTCGTCAACTAAATTATGGCTGATTCCACAGTGGAGAAATAGAAAATCGAGAAGCCTTATTACAAACACGTAGGTCTTCACATCGGCATCGAACTTGTGTTAGTGGAGTGTACGTTATACCGAGAGCGACTAACACTTAAACAGAAATCCGTTCACACACGAAGAGACGTAAGTGCCACGGGTGTCACAAGCACTATATCACTGTAATGGCCTGTCGTGAACACGAAATACTCCAGGCGTGGGCACAACTGCCAGACATCACTGCACTGCGTGTGTCACTCGCTGGTTTCACATCACATCTTTCCTTTAGTCGAACTTACCTAAAAAAGATGGGCGTGAGGGACGCTGGTCGCGTGTGCAGTCAATTCGCCCAAAGGACTGACTGTACCCTGTAGACTGCAGACCCTCACGCCCTCGCCTCGCCTGGGCGCTGATTGGTCCAAACGGGTCACATGCTTCCTTCCCTTCCCGCTCTCTGATTGGTGGAGGATTGGCACGTGACCAGCCATCAGTTGCCCAAATAGGAGGGGGCCAGCGCTCCCCTCCGACCCGGCTCTGGCCTACAGTTACCGCCAGCCAAGAAGCTTTCCCTTCTTCCGCCCTCTTTTACTAAAGGGATGTATATCCATGCTTTCTCTTAGACGTGGCTTTTCTTGATATTGAGTTATTCACCAAGATATTCACCTTTCATTCGGCCTTCAACTAAATCGTTCATCCGACGCGGCACGCTCTGCTGTAAACAATGACTCACGATGCCGCTCCACCATTTGAACGCTTTTGTCAGAGAACGAATGTAATTCACTAATTTACAATATCCATGGTTCTCTTAATTAAAAGACCTTATCAGAAATGAAACAATAAGTACACTTCCAATAGACAACAGAAAATAGCAAATAGCCGATGGTATGACCTACATCCACTTGTCGAGAATATGTCACCGTCTCTGGTGTCACGAACTATAGAAGTCTAAACTTTTCTGTATATATAATATAAAGCCATGGGTATACAATATCATTTCTTTAAACGGTGATCCCCAGGAGGTATGAAACTCGAAGACAATTTATGAGTCTTATATAGTATCTACCTTATATAACTAATTATATCCGTAACAGTATTGATGTTGAAAAAAATAAAGGTTCTTCAGATATTCATATAAAAAAAAGTCATGGGATATACAGATAAACGTACTGTGGACAGTTTTATTCATTGAAAAAATAAACCAATAAATCAATAAACAAACATACAAATATATAAATATAAATATATATATATATATATATATAT
>BOPN01006185.1:0-2500 GCA_017312705.2 Penaeus japonicus
TTTTTCTGTCTATATGTTTATCTATCTATGTGTGTGTTTGTGATTTGTTTGTGTGTGTGTGTTTGTAAGTGTGTGTTTGTATGTGTGTGCGTGTTTGCGCTCGAGTGTGTGTGTATGGTTGCGTGTGTATTTGGGTACATGTATAGATCATGTTGATGATGATAGTGATGATAACATTTCCCACTTTCATCAATCTATCTAATACTGGCCATCTCTTTCCACCCTTGTCGCTCACACACCCCAACCCTTTATAAATCTTTCTTATTCCTCTTATGATTCATTCAATTTACCCGATATCTTTTTGGCTGTGCTTTCCCCTTCATCCTTCTATTTCATTTGATTTTCTTTGAACGTTATCATCTTCTTTCCTTACGCTATGACACCCCAACTTCAAGTTTTCCTTTAAAATGTATAATCTATCTGTATCTTGTATTTCCTTACTGTTGCCTCTCTTATAATCTTTGTGTCAGATTATTTATCATTCTCAAATTCATTTTATTTTCCAACTACGAAACTTAATTGCATGCAACACTTTCATAACCCTAGGCGTCTTCTTTCTCTTTATGCAGGTTCTTTGGCACCAATAAACCTGTTCCATTTCTGCTCCTTCTTCTCATGCATTTCCAATGGATCATCGTCTCTTCTTTTGATCTGGTTTTGTCACCTTTCCAATCACCATTCAATTTAATGCTTTTATCTTTGCTTATCCCTGGAGTTTGTCTTATTTGGTATTACGTCTTCAAGGTCTGTCCCTAGATTGTTTTCCTTTAATAGATTTCCAGGAGTATTTAATCTTATCCTCTTTATCTCTTTGGCTAATCTTTATTCAATCGATCTTAGTAATATTCATCTATCACTTTGTCTTGAATTCTTGTCATTTATGCTATTATTGTTATTGTTTTTAGTATCTCCTAATGGCGTTTCAAACTCGCCACAAGCAATTATCAGTGACTGCCTTCGCTCATGGTATTTCATCTTATTGTTCTTCCTGTGGATTTCTGGATCCTCTTTATTTCCTGTTCCGTCTTTACTAATTTCCTTCTTTTTTTAATAGAAAAAACACTCCTCTTTGATACGAAGGAAATACTCTGAGTACAGAACAATATCATTGATATGCAGGAAAAAAAAAATTGTGTCTTGAATAAAAAAGTTGATGTTGACCATGATAGCAAAGCAGTAATTATAATAATAATGATAGGAATAATAATAATGATACTAATAATATTGTTGATGATAGTAATATTGATAATGTTGATAATGATAATGATGATAACGATAATATAAATGATAATGATGATAACGATAATATAAATGATAATGATGATAACGATAATATAAATGATAATGATAATAATAATGACGATAGTAATGATAATAGCAATAATAGTTATGATGATAATAATAACGTAAAAATCACAATGACAATGATAATGATGATAAACACAACAAAAATGATAATAAGAGTAATAATAATGAAAACAATAGTACACATCAACATAGTTAAAACTATTATTGTCGTTATTATTGTCATTATCATCATTATCCTTGTTTCTTATCATTCTCATTATCATTATTATTACTATTATTGTCATTGTTATTACTATTATCATGATCATTGTTATTATCATCATTACGGATATTGTCGTCCTCATCGTCATCATTTTTATCATCATTATTGTTAATTGTTAACATTATTTTTCTTATCATTACTATTATTATTTTTGTTATTATTATCATTATTATTATTATTATTATTATTATTATTATTATTACTATTATTATCATTATTACTATTATCATTATCATTATCATCATCATCAGCAGCAGCAGCAGTAGCAGCAGCAGCATTATCATCATCATCATTATTATCGTTACTATTGTTATCATTTCTATTATCAATATCATCATCATTATCAGCATCACTATTTTGTTATCATAATCATTAATATCATCATCAATACTGTTTTTGTTATTATCATTATAATTATTATCATTGTTATTTTTTATTTTCATTATCAATATCATTATTATTATTATCACTATCACTATTATTATGATTGTTACAGTTATTGTTATTGTTATGATTATCATTATTACTGTTATTGTTATTGCTATTAACATCATCATTGTTATAATTTGCTTTATCATAATTGTCATTATCATAATTACTGTCATTATTATTATCGTTATTATTATTACTAGTGTTATTATTATCATTATTACTATTATTATTATTACTATTATCATCATTATTATTATTATCAATATCATTTCTATAATCATTATTATCATTTGCATTATCATCATTATCATGGCTTTATCATTATTGTCATTATCATAATTAGTATCATTATTATTATCGTTATTATTATTACTATTGTTATTATCATCATTATCCTTATTATTATTACGATTACCATTATTATTATTATTATCATCATTATTATTTTAATTATCATCATTATCATGGTCATTAATACTATCCTTATTCTTATTTTCA
>BOPN01006185.1:30000-40000 GCA_017312705.2 Penaeus japonicus
CTTCTCCTCCTCCTCCTCTTCCTCTTCCACCTTCTCCTCTTCCTCCTCCTCCTCTTCCTCTTTCTCTTCTTCCTCCTCCTCCTCCTCCTCCTCCTCATCATCATCATCATCATTCTCCTCCATCTCCTCCTCCTCATCATCACCACCATCCTCATTTACCATCACCATTATCATTACCATTCTTATCCTCATTGCTATAACAGTTATTGTTATTTTCATTTACTTTTTTTTTGCAATATCAGAGCTACTTGTACTTCTGTTGTGATCTGTATTTTTACATGGGTTACCCCTTTCTTTTGTTGCGTTCCCTCTCTTACTTAAGCAAACCTCTGCAATGAAAATAAATCACAGCTGGACCTTTTTAGACCTGCTGTTTGTTTTGTCTAGCACTTTATTTCAGCTTAAGTTGGTTTAGTCATTGTATCTTAGTGTCTTTTTTCGTATGTGTTTGTATTTCTGTTTGTATTTTCATTCATGACTTTAAGGTTTCGTTATATTCATTTATATTTCTTTTATTGGCACTTAATTTGGGAGTTTTATGAAATATAGAAAATGAATTCTTTTAGCCATCAAAATCAATCGTAATTGATAAATGCGAGAAACTAAAACATTCGAGAACAGAGCCAGAGTTTGGACAATCTCCGTCCCTGCTTTCACCCACGCTTAGCTTTGCCAGGATAGATCTGTGTAGAGGTTTCTGGTTTTGCCATCCATGCAAACGTTCGATTGGTATTCATGATATTTGGACATTGTGCTTGCATGCAATTTCATATGCATCACCGCTGCTGCTGCTAAGGTTCATATTAATATTGATATGATTATTACGATTATCAATTCTGCTTCATCTACTACTTTCACATTATCATTATTGTCATTTATAACACATATTACTTCTAATCTTATTTAGCATAAATGATTATTATCATTACATTTGTAACATCACATTTCTCTTATCATTCTCGCTAGATATCTTCTTCCTCTTCCTCTTCTTTTCGTTATTTTATGAACCACTTTCCGATCCTTCGTTTAAGCATTCTCTATACCTTCCTTCCTCCTCCTCTTTATCAAAATTATTACCACTTCTCGTTCCTCCATGCTATATCAATACGTCATACTCCCTTCTTACTTCGGACGAGTCAACAAACCTCAGGAACTTTGTACCCAAGAGCAAACAGGGTTACTTACATCCATTTTTTTATATTTTTTTATCGTCATCATCATTTCATTTTGTCATCGTGATATTTCTCCTTCGCGCACTCCTCTTTCTTTCCTTCAAATAATTACTTGTATCTCATTGTTTTGAACAATATCATATCTTTTGCTAAATCTCTCGTTTTCGTCAAATGCCACACATTATATATATATATATATATATATATATATATATATATATATATATATATATATATATATATATATGTATGTATGTATGTATATATATATATATTTTTTTTTTCACACTGCATTCCCCTTTCGCTAAGTTAGCGACCCGTTGTAATATCATCGATAGTAAACACCGTCAACTGATTCTTATCACTCATATCATTATTTTCTTCATCCTCTATTCATCATTGATAAAACTCAATATATATACTTCTCCTTCGTGTCCCCTTACCCGCAGTCCTCACGAACAAACACGAACTAAAAACAAACGCCATTCTATTACCCTTAATACTTCACCCCATCATTCTTTCCCCCCTTGACACCCCCCCCCCCCCCCCCTTTTCGCGGAGTCAACATCCTAGCGCAATGTCCCCGAGAGCAAACACAATCCTACGTATCGCTGGAGGAAGATGAATCCTTTTCAGGCGGGAGGGACTAGGAGCTTCCTGCCGCTGCCGAGTGTGTGTTGGGCTCTACTTGCCCCGGAGACTGATGGCTTGAAGATGAAGTTATTCCACTTGAGTCTCCTTCTTTTTCGCTGAGTTTTTTTTTTTTTTCCTTGTTTTTTTCGTCTTTTCTGTTTTCTTATTTATATTTCTCTGTTGCTGTATTTTTTTTTTCTTCTTGAATTACTTGCTGTGTACCGAGTCTTCCAGAGTTTATTTGATTCTTTTTTTTTTTTTTCTTTCTTTTTTTTTTTTTTTTTTGAGGTTCTTTTTTCTCGACAAAGTTTGTGCATCTCTTTTATTTTCTATTTTCTCTAATTTCTGTCTAGATTTTTCTGTTTCGTTTTTTTGTGTTCATTTTTTTTTTTGCGCAAAGTCTTACTGATGTTTTTTTTTTGTTGTTGTTACTGTTGTTGTTGTTGTTTTCCTTCTTCTTTCTCGACGAGGTTTGTGTATCCTTTTCTCTTATTTTGTTTTCTTGTTGGTCATTTCACTTGTATCTCCTTCGTTTTTTCTTTTCATACTTTATTTTCCTCACTTGTTTTCAAGTTGTATTCCCTTTTTCTATCTCATGTTGCTGAACTTTTATTCTCTTCTTAATTTTTTCCTTCATCATTTCTCCCTCCTTATGTACTCGAAGAAGAAGAAGACAAAAACAAAGCCTTAACGAAAATATTGGGATAAAACATGATCTCGTGTTTAATTTTATTCGAAAACAAATGGTTAGATGGATTAATAAAAAAGAATAATTATGATACAAAAAAGAAATAATATATACACTCAGAGATGGGAAAAGAAAAGATATAGAGGTAAATACAGAGACAAAAAGTAGATAATCTTGTAGCTATAAAGATAAACAGATAAACATATCCGTAGGTACCAAACATAATGTTGGATACAGATATCCAGCATATGAAAATGCAATAAACACTGATAAATGGATAGATCTAAAGACAGATGTATTGACAGATAAAACAAAATCATAACAACAAACAGATAAACATAAAATGCAAGCACTTCTGGCCATGTCTCCTTCCCCTACTCGCAAACACTTGAGTATGAGTGTGAGTGAACGAGTGCCTGCAGCCAGTCGCTAATCTGTCACCATGTGTTTAGCTCAACGCCCATCTCGCACGTTCACGCCCACTTGACGCGCCTTTCTTGTGTAGCTCCGCCCAGGCACGCCCCTCAAGCACGCACAAAAGAATGCAATGAGAGAGAGAGAGAGAGAGAGAGAGAGAGAGAGAGTTAGACAGAGAGAGAGAGCTAGACAGAGAGAGAGAGAGAGGGGGGGGGGTAATGAAAGAGAGACAAAATGAGGACAAGTTTATGTTCAGGAAGAATAGAAGCAGAGAAGGAAGATGAATATGAAGAGAAATACATCATTTGACGGAAACTGATGGAAGGTGGATGGTTAAATCGATAATGTGTCAGATATTTAGCTACAGAAAGGAATGGACTGTATATATATGCCATTAAGGTTCTAATATTATTACTAGATTTAATCATAAGATTAAATCCGTGGATTGATACATGGAAAACTATACTCGTGTATGTTCCTACATAGTTGGTGATTACTACATAAAAGACTTATGATTACATTGGCATTACATTCTGATACTGATATCAACATGTAATTCATCTCACCTCTTGCCGTTTCATCTACCTATCTATCGACTAGGGCTACCACAAGGACCTGGACTGTTTGAGTTTATTTATCATCAAAGGGTATCATTTTTATCATAAGTCCTTTGACGCCCCGCCGTTCAGTTAGTCGGTACAAATAGGAATTGTCAACAAAGTTTTCATGTTATAGTATTATGAAGTGGCATATGAAAGGAGAGGGAAAGGCTTACTCTCTTCGCTGGTTAATAAAACGGATACACGGAGAGCAAGGGGGTGTGACGAGGCAGAGTGACATTGAAAGACAGGGTGAGAGGAGGGCGGGAGGGAGAGGGGGGAGGAGGAAGGAGAGAAGGAGGGATGAGGGAGGAGGGAGGGAGGAGGGAGGAGGGAGGAGGGAGGAGGGAGGAGGGAGGAGGGAGGGAGGGAGGGAGGAGGGAGGAGGAGGAGGGAGGAGGGGAGGGATGGAGGAGAGGGAGGGATGGGAGGAGAGGGAGGGAGGGAGAGGGAGGAAGAGGGAGGAGGAGGAGGGAGGAGGGAGGAGGGAGGAGGGAGGGAGGAGAGAGGAGGGAGGAGGGAGAGAGGGAGGGAGAGAGGGAGGGAGGGGGAGAGAAGAAGAGAGGAGGAGGGAGGGGAGAGTGGAGGAGGACGGTGAGAGGAAGGGGAGTGGGGAGAGAGGGAGGTAGGAAGGGAGGGAGGGAGGGAGGAGGAAGAGGAGGAGGGAGGAGGAAGAGGAGGAGGGAGGAGGGAGGGAGGGAGGGAGGGAGGGAGGGAGGGAGGGAGGGAGGGAGGGAGGGAGGGAGGGAGGGAGGGAGGAAGGGAGGGAGAGAGGGAGGGAGAGAGGGAGGGAGGGGGAGAGGAAGAAGAGAGGAGGGAGGGAGGGAGGGAGGAGGGACGGGAGAGAGGGAGGGAGGGAGGGAGGGAGGGAGGGAGGGAGGGAGGGAGGAGGGAGGGGGGGGGGGGGAGGGGGGGAGGGAGGGGGGGAGGGGGGGAGGAGAGGGAGGGAGGGAGGGAGGGAGGGAGGGAGGGAGGGAGAGAGGAAGGAGGGGAGGGAGGGAGGGAGGGAGGGCAGGGAAGGAGGGAGGGAGGGAAAGAGATGGAAAGAGGGAGAGAGAGAGAGAGAGAGAGAGAGAGAGAGAGAGAGAGAGAGAGAGAAGAGAGACAGAGACATTGAAAAAACAGGGAGAGAGGGAGGGAGAGGGAGAGGGAGAGGGGGAGGGGAGGAAGGGAGGGAGAGAGAGAGAGAGAGAGAGAGAGAGAGAGAGAGAGAGAGAGAGAGAGAGAGAGAGAGAGAGAGAGAGAGAGAGAGAGAGAGAGAGAGAGAGAAAGAGAGGAGTGAGGGAGAGAGGAGCGAGGGAGGGAGGGAGGAAGGGAGAGAGAGAGAGAGAGAGAGAGAGAGAGAGAGAGAGAGAGAGAGAGAGAGAGAGAGAGAGAGAGAGAGAGAGAGAGAGAGAGAGAGAGAGAGAGAGAGAGAGAGAGAGAGAGAGAGAGAGAGAGAGAGAGAGAGAGAGAGAGAGAGAGAGAGAGAGAGAGAGAGAGAGAGAGAGAGAGAGAGAGAGAGAGAGAGAGAGAGAGAGAGAGATGAAGGAGAGTGACATTGAAAAACAGAGAGAGAGGAGGGAGAAAGGAGGGAGAGAGGAGGGAGGGAGGAAAGGAGAGAGAGAGAGATAGATAGATAGAGAGAGAGAGAGATAGAGATAGAGAGATAAAGAGATAGATAGATAGATAGATAGAGAGAGAGAGAGAGAGAGAGAGGGACCGTCACAAGAGGCCGCGACCACTTGAGCTGATGGCACTGCAAGTAGGAGGACAGAATAGTGCCATGAGCTGTTAAGTAGATGGCCTCGAGTATAAGTCTTATGCGTAGTTGGTAACGTAACTGTGGTATTAGTGCCCATTTCCTCCCTCTTCTACTTTGAACAGATTCGCTACCTCCATGCACACAAAATTTTACCAGCTCACTTTACAGAAAAACACAAAAAAACATGCTATACATGCTATCTTTTTAATCGAAGCGAACATACACTTACCACACTGGTGGTTACTGATGACGGGATGACAGATTGAAATACAATGATGCGAAGAGGTCCTTAAGGGCCTCTTCGCATCGTTAAGAACATAGAGAGTAGTTACGTAGTCAAGTGTACCTCCTCAGGATGTTTAAAAGTGGAAATGGACGTGGTTTCAGCTCATAGGCAGGACAAAATGTTAGTTTCAATGTTCGAAAAGAAACGATCGGCATCACATAAGAACACATGAATAACGTGTGATGTGAACACAGAAAAATGTTTTTAAGTATAATTTTCATGCTAAAAGAATATAGAAGGTGTCGAGACTAAGAGCCGATGAAGAGGAAACTGAATAATGTAGGGAACACCGAGAGGGCCCTATTTACAGCAAAGTATCACATTATATGTCATTTTGAAGTTATCCTTAGCACAAAACCTAGATTCTTTTACTTTATGGAAAGAGGAAATACTTTTTTTATGCGAGATCATACAGTTTTTATCTATCTATTTATTTTTTATCTTTTATTTTTTTCAAAGTCCCCTTAGAAAATTACAGGTGATATCTGCTAAGCATATAAAGGTTAGGACCGTATTCCGAATCTCTCAAAAGCACTATAATGTCACGACATATTTTATGTACTTACTTTTGTATGAGCCTTACCGTTCATCCGTTACCAGAAAATCACTATACTATAAAAGGATGAAAAATGAGTGTCCATCCGTTTTAAGAATTAATTCAACTCCCGTAAGATATTCGGACCTTTTTTTTGTATTGCACTTCTTGCCTGTAAGGACGCCCTTCTTAACACTAAATACGATCCAGCTTTGGGTGCATTGGTGGCCTTCGGCATTGGTGGCCTTCAGCATTGGAAAGAAAGAGAAAGATATATATATATATAGAGAGAGAGAAAGAGATAGATAGATAGATAGATAGATAGAGAGAGAGAGAGAGAGAGAGAGTCAACTTTATTTACCAAATAAACTTTAGAAAAGTAGATAAAAATAATCCTTCAAATGAAACAGACAAAGAAACAAACAAACAAAGGCACACAAATTTAAAACGTTGAAGCAAATAAGGTTAAGCATAGCTGTGTTGAAACAAAATACAGAGAGAGAGAGAGAGAGAGAGAGAGAGAGAGAGAGAGAGAGAGAGAGAGAGAGAGAGAGAGAGAGAGAGAGAGAGAGAGAGAGAGAGAGAGAGAACAGGCTTAGAGGTAAGACAAGATACATTTGAAAGAGTGAGGAAACAGAAATATATGCTAAATAATAGAAACTTCTAGAGAGTTCGAATAACCCAATTAATGTGGATTCTGGTGTGTTTTCAAACAATGTACTATATACTAAACGTTCTGAGAAAATTCCAAGATAATTAGAGAATGATAATAAAAATTGGAATAAAAGACGCCATGATCTAGTGAAGTTAATAGTCGGAATAAGAAAATCTGAACACATTATACACACACAATCTCGGAAAATCTTCATTCAAATATATGTGCGAAAACCCATTAACACACATATATGTGTGTGTGTGTGTGTGTGTGTGTGTGTGTGTGTGTGTGTGTGTGTGTGAGGAAACTCATGTAACCTGTAAAACAAAATTGTTACTTTTTATTGAAGGATATTCCTTTTTTCTGTACATCTACAAAGTATCCCATTTGTTCTAACAAACAATAATATGCTACTATTTGTTGGAATGACAAGAAGGATACGAAGAACAAACTATTATGAAAATGTCTTTCTTTCCAAATCTACATCGAAATATATATATTTTGTAAATCTTTCCTTCCTAACATTTCCCTCCGCTACAGCTTTGGTAGGTAGCTTACTGTCACAGACATCAGACTGGAGGAGACTCCCGACTGCGAATGAAAAGCAATTGCACTCGGAACTACAGGAATGATCAAGTCTGCCGTGCAACCGTCTTCTTGCTCGTGTAGGCAATTTTGATAACTCAACCTCCAATGTTTTGTTTTTTTAATATATACAAGGCTTTTCAATGGGATTTGAATCGGTGCTGGCTAGTACCGACACCATCGACTATGTTTAAGCTAAGCTCACTGAGACAAAAGTTTTATGATCCTGCGAACCTCTTGCAAGAGGTATTTATTCTTAGGGACAGGTCTGCATATTGCAGTACGTACCACGGTATCGGCTTATCCCGTGAACTAAGACAGCTATGCAGATCAGTTTTCCCGTGTGTTATCCAACGCTGGAGGTTTTATGTAGGTGTCATTCTCATAAAGAAAAACGAACTAACATACTTAACCATGTTCAAAAGTTAAAGAAAAAGGGGAAATGCAAAATTATTATTATTATCATTATGACTGTTTTTTTTCTAAGAGGACTAAGAGGAAGAAAAAAATCCATCAATCAAAATCCATTTGACCCTCCTATCACTTCCTCGAAAATCAAAATAAAAAAACAAATAAAAAAAGAAGAGAACAATATAATCGCCATCATTATTACAGCTATTTCTCTTGCGATTTTCTTCCTGAGCAAAAAGGACTAAATACTAAGAAAACGAACCGCCAGTCAAAATCCATTTGGAATTCCTACAACCTTATCGACGCTCGGTGCAACGTGGAGCGCGAAGGGCAATGGAAGAGAGTCCGCCCCTTTGATTTAAGCATCAAAGAAAGATAAAAGAAGTAAACAAAAGTCTGTTCATATGTAAGACTTTGGGAGTTTCATCGAAATCAGTCAGAGGGGATGTTGACTGGAAATATTTCTGGTATTCTCTTGTCTAAATCTTTCTGATTTACTTTTTTTTATTTGTTTTACGCTTTTCTTTAATTACTTTTCCTCATTATTGCCTATTTCAATCTTTACATATTTCTCCAACTTTTTTTTCTCATCTGTTATATTCTACTCCCTCCCCCCTCCCCTCCCCCTTACTCTGCCTCCGAACAATTTCCAAAATTTCTCTCTCGTCCTTCTCTTCCTCTTCGTCATCCTATCCTCTACGTCCTTGACCTCCTCCTCCTTCCTCTGCCAATTTTTGCGCCTCTTCCCATTTCCCTCCCTCCTTCCCTCCTTCCTATCTATTGCCTCCATTCACCTTTCTCTTACTGTCAGTCAAAAATTGGCTGAGAAACCCATAAGGCTGAGTACTGCATCCGGCCCTCCCCCCTCCTCTCTCCCTGCCCCCCCCCCCTGACTGCATCCCTCTTCCTCGGACTATATCCCCCCTACCCTGACTGTACCCCCCTCCCCCCCCCCCACATTATCCTTCTTCCTCCTTACTTACTGAGACTCCTACTTGAAAGGGAATGGTGGATGGGAATATTTATTGTTCATATGAAGGAAGCATAAAGACCAGGTAGAGAGAGAAATAGTCTCTCTCTCTCTCTCTCTCTCTCTCTCTCTCTCTCTCTCTCTCTCTCTCTCTCTCCCTTTCTGTCCCTTTTCCTCCTTCCCTTCATTTCTCCGGGAATTTTAAATTAATCATTACCCTTCTTTACCTAATTCTGACATCCAACCATTGACGAAAAAAATAAAGACAAAGTGAGAGAGAAAGAATGAGAGAGAGAGAGAGAGAGAGAGAGAGATCCGAGTCCAGAGTCCACCTCATCTATTGCCTTGCATGTGTATGTTTTACATCTCCCCCCCCCATCACCCACAACCCCCCCTTCACCCCCCTCCTTCCATACCCCTCTCCCCCCTAGATCTCAACCTCCACCCTCTCACCACCAATCCTCCAGATCACCCCCCCCCAACCTCCTCCCCCCGTATATCACCACCAGAGATATATCCCCTTCATAAATGGACACGTTATACATATCAGACGTCAGGCTATCACTACGCGAAATCTGCGTCGCCATCTTGGAACTCCGCCAGCGTGGGGAAGACCCTAGATAGCTAAGCTCGTTCCTACTCGGGAATTTAAAGTGGAGATGCATCATTCTGGAGAGCGCACGTTCCCACGAGCCTCGGCGAGTCTGGTGGAGATGCTGCTAGGAGTAGATTGAAGGGAGGGACGAGGGGAGGGGGAGGGGGGAGGGTAGCGAGGAAGGGAGGGAGGGGGTGCGAGGGTGAAAGGGGGCATGGGGGGTAGGGAGGGAGGGAGGGAGGTAGGTAGCGAGGAAGGGAGGCGGTGTGAGGGGGAAGGGGGGTGGAAGATGTGGGAGGGAGGGTGGGGAAGGTAGCGAGGAAGGGAGGGGGTGTGAGGGGGGAGGGGGGGGAGATGTGGGAAGAGAGGGAGGGAGGGAGGGAGGGAGGGAGGGAGGGAGGGAGGGAGAGAAGGAGGGAAGCAGAGAAGAAGGGAACAGCGAGAGAATAGGAGAGAGGTAAGGAAAGATTGAGAGTGGGGAAAAAGTTGTGATAGAGTGAAGAAAAAGAAAATAAAAGGAGGGGATGGGCGAGCGAAAGAATCAAGGAAACTAAAGGAAAATGAGAGATTGGCGCTACTAGTCAAAAGAGCAAACGCGAATACACAGATAAAGACAGAGCTCAGGGCAAAGAGAGAGATAAAAAGAGAGAGACAGACAGCTAACGATTACTTGAACGAAATTGAATTAATATAAGCTCTAGGCTAAAAAA
>BOPN01006185.1:77605-81077 GCA_017312705.2 Penaeus japonicus
GTGACAGAGAGAGAGAGACAGACAGAGAGAGAAATAAAGAAAGAAACTATACATACATACCTACATATATAACCATACATCTCACCATTTCGCATCCCTGTCATTCCTCTTGTAAAACACACATAGAAAAAAGAGTAAAACAAATATAAATAAATAAATAAAAATCACCATACATCAACCCCCAACCATCAATATGACAACAAAACATCAAGATTAATATTCGAATATTTGCTCACTTCACATCCCTAACATAGCTTCGTGATTTCAGTGACTTGGCAAGCACTTGGCCGACCCCGTGTGCTTGCGCTAGAGAGGACAACATGCAAAAGAGGCAGATGAAAGAGGGAAGGGTTAATAGCAAAGAAAACGAAAGGGGGAGATGGCGGAATCTTCGATAACGATAGAACGTCAAGATTCAGAAGTTGGAAGAGGGCGTAGAGAGATAAGAAGGATGAAAGAATGTGATAAAGATGAGAAAGGGAGGGCGAGAGAGAGATATAGGGAAAGGGATAATACAGCAAATGTAGGTACCCTGTTTCATGAACTGCTGCGTTTGTCGTGCGAAGGACTACAAGATAAAGAAGGAGAGAGAGATTGGGAGGAGAGGAAAGGGATAATGTGGTGGGAAGGGTAGGGGAAAAGGCAAGAGAGAGTAGAGAGAGAGAGAGAGAAAGAGAGTAGAGAGAGAGAGAGAGAGAGAGAGAGAGAGAGAGAGAGAGAGAGAGAGAGAGAGAGAGAGAGAGAGAGAGAGAGAGAGAGAGAGAGAGAAAGGGAGGAAGAGAGAGAGAAAGAGGGTGAGAGAGAGAGAGGGGGGGGAGACGGAGAGAGAGAGAGAGAGAGAGAGAAAGAGAGAGAGAGAGAGAGAGAGAGAGAGAGAGAGAGAGAGAGAGAGAGAGAGAGAGAGAGAGAGAGAGAGAGAGAGAGAGAGAGAGAAAGAGAGAGAGAGAGAGAGACAGAGAGGTAGAAGGAGGAGAAGAAGAAGAGGCAGAGAAAGGGAGAAAGAAAAGGAGGACACATGTGAATTGCATCAACAGAAAAAGATATCCGATGGAGGCTGAACATGTTTGGTTATTTTCGAAAGCGTGAAGTTCGGTGTTGCATTGCCATGGTGTGTGTGTTTGTAGGTGATTAGAGAATAGATAACTATATGTATGAACAAACACACACACACACACACACACATACACACACACACACAAACACACTACCTTTGTTACCCTTTCTATCAGTCTGCCTCTGATCTCTATATCTCTCTCTCTCTATCTCTCTGTCTATCTCTACTCTCTGTCTCTATCTATCTCGTCTCTATCTCTCTATCTATCTATCTCTTCTCTCTCTCTCTCTATCTATCTATCTCTTCTCTCTCTCTCTCTCTCTCTCTCTATCTATCTATCTATCTATCTATCTCTTCTCTCTCTCTTTCTCTCTCTCTCTCTCTCTCTCTCTCTCTCTCTCTCTCTCTCTCTCTCTCTCTCTCTCTCTCTCTCTCTCTCTCTCTCTCTCTCTCTCTCTCTCTCTCTTTAAAAAAAAAAAAAAAAAAAAAAAACTAATTTCCTACCATCAAAGGACATATCTGAGTGGGTTGTTGCTGATTACTTCCCATCAATTATGATTTATCAAAAGCTTCTGTACCTTTGAGTATTGTCAATATATCAGTTCATTCATTATTCTGCAAACTACGATTTATTTTATCAATATTATCTATGTAACTCTAATTATCATCATTTCTGTTGGTGTTTTATTATCATTTTTATTATCATTAACCTAATCCTCATTATCACAATCTCAATGATAATCTGATTTTGTAATCATCATTAATTTCATCATTGTTATTACTTATATTTACATTGCTATCATCACTCTCACCATACATATAAATATCATCATCATCAAAATCCCAAAATATTCCGTGTTTTTTGACGCCCTCGTGATATCATTAACGTATTAATTAATAGCTGTTATAGGAATTCTATATGTTACAAACATCAAAATACAAACATATAATTATGCACAATCTCCCTTGCATAGGTTCACTGCAATTGCACTTCCCGTGTTGACAGATAGATCTCACATCCAAAAGACATTTCATTCGTTAACTATAATGCCACAACAACCACATCACCCAAAGACACGCGATAATAGCTCTTAACTCATTCCGCAAATAGGATGAAAATAGATAATTCTCTCAAGACGCGACGGAATGATAATTACCAGGATACGAAACCCACTATTAAAGACAAATTAAAGGATAAATAGACAAGGAAGTTAAATGAATAAGTAGATACACGAAGCATAAAGACGGTATCGGGTCCTATAAAAAAAAGGAGAATTAAGAGCCATAAAGGAAATCTTTGTAATATCAAATGATATATGACGCGCGTGTCGGATGTCTGTGCAATTAACATGGCATTTCGGTTTCATTACTTGATCAAGAGACAAGCGGGGAAATTATGGCCTTAAAGGCACACGGGAAGTTGGGCATGGTTTATGTAGCTTTTAGTTTGTACAGGAGATAAAAGATTATACACATAAATAAATAGATAAATATTTGTATACACACACACACACACACACACACATATGTATATATATATATATATATACACACACACACACACATAAAAGTGTGTTCTTCTTTGATAATTCAATGACTGGATCACCCTTGTGGACTCCTTTCCTTTCCCAAACCAATAAACGTGCGAGGTTTGTCACGTGACATCGCTGACTTGAGGACAAAAATAATTACGTCACAGGACAGAAATCTTATCAATTTGTTAAAGAGAAGTCCAATTTTTTGATCATCAAAGAACATGTGTTAAACATCCCCCCTCAAAAAAAAAAAAAAAAAAAAAAAAACTAATTTCCTACCATCAAAGGACATATCTGAGTGGTTTGTTGCTGATTACTTCCCATCAATTATGATTTATCAAAAGCCTCTGTACCTTTGAGTATTGCCAATACATCAGTTCATTCATTATTCTGCAAACTACGATTTATTTTATCAATATTATCTTTGTAATTCTAATTATTATCATTGCTGTTGGTGTTTTATTATCATTTTTATTATCATTAACCTAATCCTCATTATTTTCATCATTACAATCTCAACGATCATCTCATTTTCTAATCATCATTAATTTCAACATTGTTATTATTTATATTTACATTGCTATCATCACTCTCACCATACATATAAATATCACCATCATCAAAATCCCAAAATATTCTGTGTTTTTTGACGCCCTCGTGATATCATTAACGTATTAATTAATAGCTGTTATAGGAATTCTATATGTTACAAACATCAAAATACACACATATAATTATGCACAATCTCCCTTGCATAGGTTCACTGCAATTGCACTTCCTGCGTTGACAGATAGATCTCACATCCAAAAGACATTTCATTCGTTAACTATAATGCCACAACAACCACATCACCCAAAGACACGCGATAATAGCTCTTAACTCA
>BOPN01006186.1:0-2500 GCA_017312705.2 Penaeus japonicus
TATATACATATATTTATACATATATATGTATATATGTATATATGTATATATGTATATATATACATATATTCATATGTACATACACAAACACATCTAAACATGATTCTTTAAAGTTCCCGGTTCTTTTATGGCACGATGCTCAACATTTACTTGCTGTTGACAGTAATGATAACGAATGTGACAGAGCTTATGTTAGTCAAAAATATCCTGAGAAAAAGGTAAGTTCAGTATGAATAAACAAAGAAAAAATACATTTACACTAATTTTTTCCTTTTTTGTTTTCTCCTTTTCCTTCTTCTTCCACCTCCTTTTCGTGTTCTTTGTCCTCCTATATATCTTTCTGTTTCTTCTTCTCTTCTCCTTCCTCCACCTCCTTCGTTCCCCTGGGTATTCCCTTTATTTTTCTTCTTCTTCCTCCTTCTGTTATTTCCTCTTTGTATTTTCTTCTCTTCTTTTCTACTTTCTACTTTTTCTACATCTTTTCTTCTTCTTTCTACTCCTCCTTCTATTTTTTCCTTCTCCTTTTCTCCACTTTCTTCTCTCCCTATATCTCCTCATCTTTTTCTTTTCCTTCCTTCCTCCTCCTCTTCCTATACCTCCATATATTCTTTCTTCTCTCCTTCTCCTCCTCTTAAATATTTCCCATCAACTTCTCCTTCCTCCTCCTCCTCCTTCCCCTCCACCTCCACCACCACCTCCTCCTCCACCACCACCTCCCTTTCCTCCCTCTCCTCCTCCTCCTCCTGCTCCACCTCCTCCTCTTCTTCTTCTTCGTCTCATGAAATACTATAGCAGTCAAGGAGGTCGGTGGTTACATGCACTATCTTGCGTCATCTACTGTTGAAATCCTTATACGGAACCTCGACAATTATATCCGGCGCTGGGGTGTGAGATGTAAAACCAACATGACACTCAAACCAGATATTCATATAAGAGAGAGAGAGAGAGAGAGAGAGAGAGAGAGAGAGAGAGAGAGAGAGAGAGAGAGAGAGAGAGAGAGAGAGAGAGAGAGAGAGAGAGAGAGAGAAGGGGTGGGTGGATTGATAAACAGATGGAGAGATAGATAGATAGAGAGAAAGTAGATGGATAAACAGATGGAAAGAAAGAGAGAGAGAGGCAGAGAGAGAGAGGGGGGGGGAGTAGTTGGATAAACAGATGGAGAGAGAGAGAGAGAAAAGAAAGAAAGAGAGAAAGAAAGAGAATGAGAGAGAGAGAAAGAGAGAAAGAAAGGCAGAGAGAGAAAGAGAAAAAGAAAGAGAAAGGGAGAAATACACGCTAAAAATAAGAAGAATTAAAGGAACGGAGATATCACCTCCTGAACTGTCTTTTTTTTACCTTCTTTTTTCGCACCAGTGACCTTACCATTGGAGGTCAAGCTAGGTCTCACTCAGAAAAGCGATAGGAAGATAAATATATTTTGAAAATTCGGCTCTCCGCTGTGGTAAATGGCAGCCGGTTCTGGTACCTGTGAATTATCGCTTCCCTGTGAAAGTTTTTATTTCCTTTTTTTTTTCTAAATAAAAATTTCCCATTTTCTTTCACGCGGTTTTGGATGATTATCCGTTTTCTTTGATTTATGGACGATTTGAATACTTTGATGGCGGATTTTTTTTTTCTTCTACGCTTTTTCTACAAGTTACTGAGCATGCGAGAGAGAGAGAGAGAGGGAGAGAGAGAGAGAGAGAGAGAGAGAGAGAGAGAGAGAGAGAGAGAGAGAGAGAGAGAATAAAGAAGTGAGACAAAGAAGAAAAATGAAAGAGAAAGAAGAAAAATCAACAAAATCAAGAAAAGGTTATAGAGTACGAGGAAGAAAACGAACATAAAAGAATAAGGAAATAACCCCCCCCCCCAAAAAAAAAAAAAAAAAAAAAAAAAAAATATATATATATATACATATAATCCCCTTTCCACTTTGATATTTATTCTCTCATTTATTTATTTATATTCTAACGATATTAAACCCAATACCAACTTTCCTCTTCCCGCCAATTGTGCAATATGTCACCATGTGTGTTTATCGCGTCACGTTCCCAAATGAATGAGATTTCACGTGATTTTACGAGACCGCCTTCGACACATCTGCAATGAAAGTTTATTTATATCGGCAGTGAGTAAGAAAAACTCATTTCTCTTTTGTATTCCACAAGGACAAACTTCGGTAGAGAGGATGATAAATCCCCAAATATATATGGTTATTGCTCTTTTATTTGGAAAAGGAGAAACTATATGTCACTAACTTCAGATTCACTGCCGCTTAAGATGAAAATAAGGTCTCAACAGATGTATAGTATATGTGTACGTATGAGTGCAAGAACACATACATACGCACACACACACATGTATATGTACAATATTCGTACATACGTACTCACACACATATATGTTTATGTATATAACATATATAACATATATATATATATATATATATATATATATATATATATATATATATATATATATATATATATATATATATATATATACAAACACACACACACAC
>BOPN01006186.1:50000-55000 GCA_017312705.2 Penaeus japonicus
TCCCCTAACCCATTTCCTCCTGTCCTTCCCCTCCCCCTCCTCCCCCCCTTCTAATCCCCAAGCCCCTACCCCCTACCCCTCCCACTCTTCCAGACCCTTT
Source organism: Penaeus japonicus (assembly GCA_017312705.2). Classification (NCBI taxonomy): domain Eukaryota; kingdom Metazoa; phylum Arthropoda; class Malacostraca; order Decapoda; family Penaeidae; genus Penaeus; species Penaeus japonicus. Next base: position 50,101 of record BOPN01006186.1, read on the forward strand.
TACCTACTCCCCTTAGCCCCCTACCCCTCCTCCCCTCTTCCCCCTCCCACTCATCCTCAACCTCCCTTGCCTCCCTCCTACCCCCCCCCTCCCCCTCCTTCTCTACCTGAGCCCTTACCTCGAAGTCAAGTGAGCGATTGCACTATAATCATGCATTGATGTATGTTTCTTTATCAATTTTGCAATTTCGTTTTGTTAGCTTTTGTTAATTCAATTTTGGGTCATACTATCTTCCCATTTTTATCTTTATTCTTTTATTCTTTCATTGTATCTTCTTATTTTATCTTTTTTTTATAGCATCAATCTATCTTTCTTATCAGTAGATCTGATAATTCAAATACTTATCCAAGGCCTTCGGCTCCCTCCAACATAGACTTTTCTCCAATATATTTTACCGCATATGTTGCCACTTTCCACAGCTTAAGCAGGTAGCAGGAACATATCATCCGCGACGTCGGGGAAAATGCACACAGGCTGGTCGTACTCGATGGAACGAGAAGACCTCTAGCAGAAAGTAGAGAACAGGAGAGAGGGAGAGAGAGAGAGAGAGAGAGAGAGAGAGAGAGAGAGAGAGAGAGAGAGAGAGAAGAGAACAGAAGGCAGAGAGAGAGAGGGAGAGAGGGGGGAGGGGAGAGAGAGAGAGAGAGAGAGAGAGAGAGAGAGAGAGAGAGAGAGAGAGAGAGAGAGAGAGAGAGAGAGAGAGAGAGAGAGAGAGAGAAAGAGAGAGAAAGAGAGAGAATGAAATAGAAAGTGTGAGTGTGTGTGTGTGAGAGAGAGAGAGAGAGAGAGAGAGAGAGAGAGAGAGAGAGAGAGAGAGAGAGAGAGAGAGAGAGAGAGAGAGAGAGAGAGAGAGAGAGAATGAAATAGAAAGTGTGAGTGTGTGTGTGTGTGTGTGAGAGAGAGAGAGAGAGAGAGAGAGAGAGAGAGAGAGAGAGAGAGAGAGAGAGAGAGAGAGAGAGAGAGAGAGAGAGAGAGAGAGAGAGAGAGAGAGAGAGAGAGAGAGAGAGAGAGAGAGAGAGAGAGAGAGAGAGAGAGAGAGAGAGAGAGAGAGAGAGAGAGAGAGAGAGAGAGAGAGAGAGAGAGAGAGAGAGAGAGAGAGAGAGAGAGAGAGAGAGAGAGAAAGAAAGAGAGAGAGAATGAAATAGAAAGTGTGAATGTGTGTGTAGGTGTGTGTGTGTGCGTGTGTGTGTGTGTGTGTGTGTGTGTGTGTGTGTGTGTGTGTGTGTGTGTGTGTGTGTGTGTGCGTGCGAGAGAGAGAGAGAAGGAAATGAAAGAAAGTATGTGTGTGTGTGTGTGAGAGAGAGAGAGAGAGAGAGGGAGAGAGAGAGAAGAAGAAAGAGAGAGAGAGACAGACAGACAGAGAGAGAGAAGGACCGACATAGAAAAACAAACAGAAACAGACAGACAGAGAGAGAGAGAGAGAGAGAGAGAGAGAGAGAGAGAGAGAGAGAGCAGAGACAGTGAGCAAGAGATCGAGAGAGAGAGAGAGAGAGAGAGAAACAGAGACAGAGAGAGCAAGAGATCGAGAGAGAGAGAGAGAGAGAGAGAGAGAGAGTCAGTGTGAAATCGCCATGGAGCTCTGACTCACGTTTCTCGCGCCAAGAGGAGCCTTCGAGGGGCAGAGGGCGTCGCCAAAGAGGACATTGAAGAAGCCGAAGAACCAGGTGCGAGAAACTCCTTTTCTTAGATATATGATGGCGTGAGGCGTGAGGGGGAGGGTGGGTGGCGCGGCTACCAATCAGCTGGCTGGCGGAGGATTTATATCTGTGAGGTTTTGGGGGGAAGGGGAAGGGAGGGGGGAGGGTGGAGAGAGGGGGGGGTTATGAAAGGTTGTGTGTATGTATGTATCTATGTTTATTTTTTATTATATTTTATTATTATTTTTAAAAATCTATCTACTGGTCATATTTTTCACATATGCTTATCATCTCTATTTGTCTCTGTCTCTATCTCTCTATCTCTGTCTATCAATTCCTCCTCCTCATCATCATCTCTCTCTCTCTCTCTTTCCCTCTCTCTCTCCCTCTTTACCGACCTACTACACCTACCTACCTATCTATTTATCTATCTGGCCATCTATTTATATATATCTGTGTATGCTTGGACACAAAGATACTCCAAGGGCACTGCTAACTACGATATTAGTTCAATCCTCACATGTGCATATCTGTAATCGAAGTATACGATTTTCTGAAAATTGTTCACTACCTATGTAATGTATTTGCTAATGCTAATACTAAAACTAATACTTATACTAATGCTAATACTAATACTAATAATAATACTAATACTTATACTAATACTAATACTAATACTAATACTAATACTAATACTAATACTAATACTAATACTAATGCTAATACTAATACTAATGCTAATACCAATACTAATACTAATACTAATACTTATACTGATACTAATACTAATACTAATACTGATACTAAAACTAATACAAATACTGATACTAATACTAATACTAATACTTATACTAATACTAATACTAATACTTATACTAATACTAATACTGATACTTATACTAATACTTATACTAATACTAATACTAATGCTAATACTAATACTTATACTAATACTAATACTAATACTAATACTAATACTTATACTAATACTTATACTAATACTAATACTTATACTAATACTAATACTTATACTAATACTAATACTGATACTAATACTAATACTTATATTAATACTTATACTAATACTAATAGTAATAGTAATACTAATACTTATACTTATACTAATACTTATACCAATACTAATCCTGATACTAATAATAATACTTATACTAATACTAATACTTATACTTATACTAATACTGATACTTTTACTAATACTTATACTAATATTAATGCTGATACTAATACTAATACTTATATTAATACTAATACTAATACTTCTACTAATACTAATACTTATATTAATACTAATACTAATACTAATACTAATACTTATACTAATACTAGTACTAATAACAACACAGCAATAAGGACCCGACCCGAGAATCTGTGCTTACCCGACACCAGGGAAATGTTTATCATCAATATTTCTTCGGGATCTGTTAGTGGGTAATTTCAACCATAGGATATATTCTGGTCGAAATATTGTCCTTCATACTTATGGTTGCTTGCTTTCAGTATTGCTTTCCTGTCGCGACGCCTTGGACATTTTTGGTATGAGCAATGTAGATATTTTTAAAATTTAGTTTTGTTCAAAATGTCTGAAAACAGGTCAACGTGTATGAATTGAAAGTGATATATAAATAAATATATATATATATATATATATATATATATATATATATATATATATATATATATATATATATATATATATATATATATATATATATATATATATATATATATATATATATATATATATATATATATATATATATATATATATATATATATATATATATATATATATATATATATCAAAACTACTTGAAAGATTTGATGAATTGATGGTAAATGTAATGAAAATAAAGATAATTAAACAAAAAATTAAGTGAGAGAGAAGGATAAGTTTAAATTCGTTTCATGTTTTTTTTTAATGTTATTTGCTAATAAGTTTTCCTGTTATTTTTTCTTTATTTACAAGTCCATTATTATTCATGCATATAACGCAATATAAATTCAAATTATAGAAATTAACTGGAATACAGAGATAACAAGAAAGAGGTACATAGGTGAAAAGAAATTAAAAAATATATATATTTTCGAAGGAATAGGAAGAGATGTGAAAGCACACACACACAAACACACATACACACCCACCCTCCTTAATAAACAAATATCTTTTCCATTTCTTATTTTATGCTGTGGGAGAGACAGAGGGGAGGAGGGGTTGGGGGGGGGGGTAGAAGTAGAACGAGAGAGTGTGTGTGTGTGGGGGGGGGAGGGGGTGTATAAAGGTTATTTTTGAATGTTTGATCATCCATTTCCTTATGCAGAGAAATGACCTGACCTTCGCGTTGCACAGTTGCACGTTGCCACCCATGCAAAGTGGGAGGGATTGGAGAGAGGAATGGTGGTGATAGCAATTGAAAACTTTAAATGAATAATTTTAAATTAATAATTAATAAAATGAATTAATAACATAATAGTTAATGATTAATAAAATAACTTTAAATGAATAATTAATAAAAAAGAATTTCGATAATTAGGAACAATGAAGAAAATGGAAATGGTGATGATGGTAAAAGTGATGAAGTTATATTCATGTTAAGAATGCAGACAATATAGTGATGATTATGATATTGATTATAATAGTGATAATAATGATGATAATAGTGATGATGATAATGATAAGTATGATAATGATAACAATAATTATAGTGATAGTAATAGTAATCATAATACTAATACTATTGATAATCATAACAATAATAGTGATGAAAATTATATAGATAATGATGATAATTGTAATGATGATATCAATAATAAATGTAGAAATAACAATAATATTAATGATGCTTATAATAGTAATACCAATAGTAGGAACAATGATAATAATGATAAAAATGATAGTAATTATAATGATTATGATAACAATAATGATGGTAATGATAAGAATTATGACAAGAAGAATAAGGATAGAGATGATATTTACAATGGCTATAGATATAATGACGATAATAATCATAGTAATATTAGTAATATTTGTAGTGATGTTAGAAAGGATAAGGATTGATAATGATAACGATATAATGACAATAAGGATAATGATGATAATAATGATAATGATGATAATGATAATGGTGATAGTAATGATAATGATGATAATGATAATAACATTCTTAATGATGATAATAACTACAACGATGATATGATAAAGACATTATAATGATCAAACCTTGATTAAAACACGTTGTCTA
>BOPN01006186.1:60000-65000 GCA_017312705.2 Penaeus japonicus
TCTCTCTCTATTTATCTCTCTCTCTCTCTCTCTCTCTCTCTCTCTCTCTCTCTCTCTCTCTCTCTCTCTCTCTCTCTCTCTCTCTCTCTCTATATATCTATATATATATATATATATATATATATATATATATATATATATATTTCTCTCTCTCTCTCTCTCTCTCTCTCTCTCTCTCTCTCTCTCTCTCTCTCTCTCTCTCTCTCTCTCTCTCTCTCTCCATCTCTCCTCCCTCCTCCCCCTCTCTCCCTTCCCCTATCGGTCCCCGTCGATAAATAAGATTGACAGTTATTACATTCAGATAAGACATATCGCTGATCGCATTTGTGTGAGCGAAGGTATGTCCCCAGATATACATTGATCAAGATATCCATTCTTTGATTACGAAAAGAATCTTTGTGACAAGGAAGATAAAAAAGAAAAGAAAAAAAAAAGAGTAAAGAATGTTTGGAGATAAGATATTAGGTATTTTTGGTTCAGGAATGAATGAATTATCTTTTATTGTTGTTTTATCATATCTTTCCTTGTTTTTCTTTCCTTGTTCTTTTTTTTTCTCTGTCTCCATTCCCACAACCTTTGCGGTTATTTGTATCGTGTTGATGATGCAAGGGTTTCGGAGATAGATAGATAGATAGATAGATAGATAGGCATATATATATATATATATATATATATATATATATATATATATATAGAGAGAGAGAGAGAGAGAGAGAGAGAGAGAGAGAGAGAGAGAGAGAGAGGGGAAAGAAAGAGTAGATAGAGGAGAGAGAGAGAGATGGATAGATAGATAGATAGATAGACAGATAGAGAGAGAAATAGAGGGAGAGAGAGAGAGAGAGAGAGAGAGAGAGAGAGAGAGAGAGAGAGAGAGAGAGAGAGAGAGAGAGAGAGAGAGAGAGAGAAAGAGGAGGGCTGTCAGACAGACAGAGAAAGAGAAAAAGACTGAGAAAATTGCACAAATAGAACGAAAGAAAGAGACAAAGACACACACACAGTAAAAGATAAAAACAAAAACAGACAGATAAAGAATAAAGAAGGAAACAAGTACAGAGACATAGAGGCACACTAAAATAGCAACAAAAACAACAACCAACACAACACCCACCACCCACCCACCCACCCAGCCATCTCTAAGCAGCAGCAGTAAAAAAAAACAAAAAAAACAAGGTAACGGACACAGACAGATGGACAGACACACCGACAGGCGCGCCGATCGCAGCATCTGATCTGTGAGTAATGTCTCAACCTCCACAGCTGATGATCTTGCTGTCATGCAGGCGCAGTAACCTATGATAAACGCTGATGTGCAGGAGCCGTTAGTCATGCAGGATCGTAAGGCTGACTCGAGGGAGGTTGAGGGGAGGATGAGGTGAAGGATGAGGGGAGGATGAGGTGAGGTTGAGGGGAGGATGAGGTGAGGATGAGGGGAGGATGAGGTGGAGGATGAGGTGGAGGATGAGGGGAGGATGAGGGTGAGGATGAGGTGAAGGATGAGGGGAGGATGAGGGGAGGATGAGGGGAGGATGAGGGGGAGGATGAGGTGGAGGATGAGGTGGAGGATGAGGGGAGGGATGAGGGGAGGATGAGGTGGAGGATGAGGGGAGGATGAGGAGAGGTTGAGGGTGAGGATGAGGGGAGGATGAGGGTGAGGATGAGGGGAGGATGAGGTGAGGATAAGGGGAGGATGAGGTGGAGGATGAGGTTGAGGATGAGGTGGAGAATGAGGGGGGGATGAAGTGAGGATGAGGTGAAGGATGACGTGAGGATGAAGTGAGGATGAGGGGAGGATGAAGTGAAGGATGAAGTGAAGGATGAGGTGAAGGATGAGAGGAGGATGAGGGGAGGATGAAGTGAGGATGAGGTGAAGGATGAGGTGAAGGATGAGGTGAAGGATGAGAGGAGGATGAGGGGAGGATGAGGGGAGGATGAAGTGAGGATGAGGTGAAGGATGAAGTGAAGGATGAGGTGAAGGATGAGAGGAGGATGAGGGGAGGATGAAGTGAGAATGAGGTGAGGATGAGGGGAGGATGAGGGGAGGATGAGGTGAGGATGAGGGGAGGATGAGGTGAAGGATGAGAGGAGGATGAGGAGAGGATGAGGTGAGGATGAGGTGAGGATGAGGTGAAGATGAGGTGAGGATGAAGTGAGGATGAGGTGAGGATGAGGGGAGGATGAGGTGAGGATGAGGGGAGGATGAGGTGAAGGATGAGGGTGAGGATGAGGTGAGGATGAGGGGAGGATGAGGTGAGGATGAGGGGAGGATGAGGGGAGGATGAGGGGAGGATGAGGTGAGGATGAGGGGAGGATGAGGGGAGGATGAGGTGAGGATGAGGGGAGGATGAGGTGAAGGATGAGGGTGAGGATGAGGTGAGGATGAAGTGAGAATGAGGAAGGATGAGGGTGAGGATGAGGAGGCGATGAGGGGGTGAGGATGAGGAGGATGATGTGAGGATGAGGGGAGGGATGAGGGGAGGATGAGGTGAGGATGAGGGGAGGATGAGGTGAAGGATGAGGGTGAGGATGAGGTGAGGATGAAGTGAGAATGAGGTGAAGGATGAGGGTGAGGATGAGGGGAGGATGAGGGTGAGGATGAGGGGAGGATGATGTGAGGATGAGGGGAGGATGAGGGGAGGATGAGGTGAGGATGAGGGGAGGAAGGAGGTGGAAGGATGAGGTGAGGGGGATGAGGAGGATGAAGTGAGAATGAGGTGAAGGATGAGGGTGAGGATGAGGGGAGGATGAGGGTGAGGATGAGGGAGGATGATGAGGATGAGGGAGGATGAGGTGAGTGATGAGGGGAGGATGAGGGTGAGGATGAGGTGAGGATGAAGGAGGATGAGGGGGAGGATGAGGTGAGGATGAAGTGAGGATGAGGTGAGGATGAGGTTAGAGCGAAGGGAGGATGAGGGGAGGATGAGGTGAGGATGACGTGAGGATGAGGAGAGGATGAGGTGAAGATGGGGAGGTGAGGATGAAGTGAGGATGAGGTGAGGATGAGGGGAGGATGAGGTGAGGATGAGGGGAGGATGAGGTGAAGGATGAGGGTGAGGATGAGGGGAGGATGAGGGGAGGATGAGGTGGAGGATGAGGGGAGGATGAGGGGAGGATGAGGGGAGGATGAGGTGAGGATGAGGGGAGGATGAGGGGAGGATGAGGTGAGGATGAGGTGAGGATGAGGTGAGGATGAGGTTAGGATGAAGGGAGGATGAGGGGAGGATGAGGTGAGGATGACGTGAGGATGAGGGGAGGATGAGGGGAGGATGAGGTGAGGATGTGAGGATGAGAGGAGGATGAGGTGAGGATGAAGGGAGGATGAGGTGAGGATGAGGGGAGGATGAGGGTGAGGATGAGGGGAGGATGAGGTGAGGATGAGGGGAGGATGAGGGGAGGATGAGGGGAGGATGAGGTGAGGGTGAGGTGAGGGTGAGGGGAGGGTGAGGTGGAGGATGAGGGGAGGATGGGGGGATAATGAGAAGATGATGAGGAGAGAATGAGGGAAGGATGAGAGGAGTGATGAGGGGAGGATGGAGGAGGATGAGAGGAGGATGAGAAGAGGATGAGGGGAGGATGAGGGGGAGGGATGAGGAGGATGAGGTGGAAGGAGGAGGTGAAGATGAGGAGGGATGAGGTGAGCATGAGGAGGGCGAGGAGGATGAGGAGAATGAGGTGAAGATGAGGTGGAGGATGAGGTTAGGATGAGGTTAGGATGAGGGTGAGGATAAGGGGAGGATGAGGGGAGAATGAGGTTAGGATGAGGGTGAGGATAAGGGGAGGATGAGGGGACGATAAGGGAAGGATGAGGTTAGGATGAGGTGAAGATTGAGGGGAGGATGAGGTGAGGATGAGGGGAGGATAAGGAGAGGATGAGAGGAAGATGAGGGGAAGATGAGGTGAGGATGAGGGGAGGATGAGGAGAGGATGAGGTGAAGATGAGGTGAGGATGAGGGTGAGGATGAGGGGAGGATGAGGGTGAGGATGAGGTGAGGATGTGAGGATGAGGGGAGGATGAGGTGAGGATGAGGGGAGGATGAGGGTGAGGATGAGGGGAGGATGAGGTGAGGATGAGGGGAGGATGAGGTGAGGATGAGGGGAGGATGAGGGTGAGGATAAGGGGAGGATGAGGTGAGGATGAGGGGAGGATGAGGTGAGGATGAGGGGGGGAGGGTGAGGGAGGATGAGGGTGAGGGGGAGGATGAGGGGGAGGATGAGGGAGGACAGGAAGGATGAGGTGAGGATGAGGGAGGATGAGGAGGGATGAGGGTGGAGGATGAGGGGGAGGGTGAGGGGAGGATGAGGGAGGGTGAGGGGAGGATGAGGTGAAGGATGAGGGGGAGGATGAGGTGAGGATGAGGGGAGATGAGGTGAGGATGAGGGGGAGGATGAGGGGGAGGATGAGGGGAGGTTGGGGGTGAGGATGAGGGAGTGATGAGGGGAGGATGAGGTGAGGATGAGGGGAGGATGAGGAGTGATGAGGGGATGATGAGGTGAGGATGAGGTGAAGGATGAGGTGAAAGATGAGGTGAGGATGAGGTGGAGGATGAGGGGAGGGTGAGGGGAGGATGAGGGGAGGATGAGGGGAGGATGAGGTGAAGGATGAGGGGGAGGATGAGGGGAGGATGAGGGTGAGGATGAGGGGAGGATGAGGTGGAGGATGAGGGGAGGGTGAGGGGAGGGATGAGGTGAGGATGAGGGAGGATGAGGGAGGATGAGGTGGAGGAGAGGGGAGGATGAGGGGAGGATGAGGGGAGGATGAGGTGAGGATGAGGGAGGGTGAGGGGAGGATGAGGTGAGGATGGAGGGTGAGGATGAGGAGGATGAGGAGGATGAGGGGGAGGATGAGGGGAGGATGAGGGGAGGATGAGGTGGAGGATGAGGGGAGGATGAGGGAGTGGGATGAGGGGAGGGATGAGGTGGAGGATGAGGAGGGGTGAGGGAGGATGGGGAGGATGAGGTGGAGGGATGGAGGGAGGGATGAGGGGAGGGTGAGGGGGAGGCCG
>BOPN01006187.1:20000-22500 GCA_017312705.2 Penaeus japonicus
GAAGAAGATGGTGGAAAGGAGAGAAGAAGAACAGGGGGAGGGGGGGGGGAAGATGAGGAAGAAGAGGGGAAAGAAGAATGATTAAAAGGAATAGGAGAGAAGAAGAAAGGTGAGGGAGAAGATGGTGGAAAGGAGAGAGGGGAAACGTTGGGGGGGAAGGAGGAGGGGAGGAAGAAGAGGGGAAAGAAGAATGATTAAAAGGAATGGGAGAGAAGAAGAAAGGTGAGGGAGAAGATGGTGGAAAGGAGAGAGGGGAAAAGATGGAGGGGGAAGAAGAATAATTAAAGGGAATGGAAAAGAAAAGGAAGAAAAAAGGTGAGGAAGAAGATGGTGGAAAGGAGAGAAGAAGAACAGGGGGGAGGGGGGGAGGGAGAAAGATGAGGAAGAAGAGGGGAAAGAAGAATGATTAAAAGGAATAGGAGAGAAGAAGAAAGGTGAGGGAGAAGATGGTGGAAAAGAGAGAGGGGAAAAGATGGAGGGGGAAGAAGAATAATTAAAGGGAATAGGAAAGAAAAGGAAGATGGAAGAAGAAAGGTGAAGATGGTGGAAAGGAGAGAAGGGAAACGATGGAGGGAAAGGAGGAGGGGAGGAAGATGAGGGGGAGGGGAAGAGGATTGATGAAGGAGAGGGTAGACGAAGAGGAAGAACAGAGGAAAAGAAAGATGACGAAGAATATAATGGAAATAAAGAAAGGGGAATGAAAGAGGGTAGAGAAGAAAAAGAAAAGGGGATAAGGAGGAAGAAGAAGGAAGAGGATAGGTAAGAAAGAAGATGATGGAGAGGGGAGAGGGAAGATAAAGGTGGAAGAAAGGGAAGAGGAAATGATGCAAGAAAGGGGAGAGGAAAGGTGATTAAGAAGATGGTGGGAACGAGAGAGGGGAAAAGGAGGGGGAGGAGAAGATGGTGATACCGACATCGTAATGTTAATGATGATAATGATGAAGATTTAAAAAAATAGTGATAACGATCGAAATAATCATGATAATGATTATAATAATTGCGATAATAATGATAGTAATGATTATGATAAAATGATTATGATAAAATAGTGATAATGATGATAACAATAATAATGAAAATGATGATAGTGATAATAATAATATTAATGGCGCTAACAATAATGATAATGATAATGAAAATGACCATGATAATGCTATTGGTGATAATGATAAAGCAATAATAATGATAATGATAATGATGATGAAAATAATGTTAACAATAGTAATGGTAATACTAGGGATAACAACAACATTAATGATAATGATATCAACAGTGATAAAAAAGAAATAATCATAATACTTGCAATGATAATAGTGATAATGATAAAAGAGTAATAATGATGAAAAAGTAATAATGATGAAAACAACAATGATATCAAAATCAACAATAATGAGAATAATAATACTGATAACATTAATTGTGATAAGAATAATGACCATATTGACAACACTTAATGCTATAAAGCGAAGACAATGAAATTAATTAAAAGAACTTTTTCATCACTAGCATCAATAACACATAACTGCCAGAACGAGGGCATTGACCAGGAATATGATAATTGCAACAACAAGATTGATGGTGATAATAACGCTGTATTCGAATGTAATTTATATGGCAAGAAAGTCAACAATATAATCAATATTAGCAAGACACTAAATATACAGTAGTTAAAAATTCAGGAAGGGACGGGAGAAACTCTACGGGCTTCTTCGCCGCGTTTGAGTTTGGCGTCGCCGGTCAACTATGGGAATCTAAAAATATTGTTTGAGTCTTTGTGATTATACTCCTATTTGAAAATTAATTTGACTATTATCAAAGTTTGGTATTGTCATTAATACCAGCAGTAATGATAGTAGTAACAATGACAATGATAATAGTAATTATGGTGATGATAATGATAATAATGATAAAAGTAGTTATGATAATCATTACTAATAAATATTGATAATGATGATGATGATAATGATAATAATGCTGATCATAATGATGAAAATGATGTTAATGATAATGATAATACCATTAATAACGATGATAACAAAAAGAATAATGATATTAACCTTAATGATAATGATAATAATGATAGTAATAGCATTAAAGATAATAATAATAAAGGTATCATTATCATCATTAATCAATAATTAATTATTAATGCTAATACTGATACTAGTTGTAATGATATCATAATGGGGATAATTATAATCGTGATGGTAATAATGATAATGATGGTATGAAGAGAATAATGATAAATCTGAATATAGTAGTGATGATGATAATACTAACAATATCAATGATAACAGTAACAATGATGATGATAATGATAATAATGATGATGATGATAATGAAAATGATGATAACAACAATGACAACAACAACAGTAATAATAGTAATAATAATAATAATAATAATAATAATGATAATAATAATGATAATAATAATAATAATAATAATAATAACAATAATAATAATGATAATAAAAATAATAATAGTCATCATCAATATC
>BOPN01006187.1:27500-37500 GCA_017312705.2 Penaeus japonicus
GACAGACATACAAAGATAAATAAAGACAGACAAATAAACAAACCTAGACAGAGAGAACAAAGCACAAAAAGAGAGGTAAGAAGACAGACAAACACAAACGAGAGAGAGTTGGGAAGAACAGAAGAGCAGGAACGCAAGCGCGCAGATAGGCCTAACGCCGTTATAGATGAGGTGGCATTTGTCACTCGCAACACCAACGGGAAAATGGAGCGCGGTTGGTCATAGGTAGTAGGGACGGGAACATTATTACCACGTCGCCTGTCTCGTGATACGAAGCTATCTATAACAAGGGAGGAGGGGAAAAGGGGGTGGGTGGGGGGTAGAGGAAAGGGGAGAGAGGAAGGGGGGGAAGGGGGTGGAAAGGGGAGGGGTCAGAGGGTCAACAAACGCCTGGAAATTTTCGGTCGAGCGAGCAGGCAAAAGCAGCCATTTTCCGGTGCGAAAGTCGTGTTCGATCTTCTTCGGAATTGTGTTGGATGCACAGTTTCGTGTTTTGATTGATGAGGAGCGATCCAGAATTAGAGAGAAAATAAAAGAAACATATAGAAATTGCGAGAAATACGATAAACGTGATTGAAAACAAGTTGCAAGAAACGAAGAATAGAGAAAAAAATCCATTATAGTGATCAGACAAGGCTATACGTAAAGTCTCAAAAAGTGACACCAATCTTTAATGGTAATTGAAATATGGCGTCCTGATTGGGTCACCCTAGTTAACCTTAGATTGATAGATTGCGCTGAAAAGGATGAAGGTGTATTTAAGGTCACTTGAAGGTCATGTCAGTGTACCCTAGGCGGAAATGGCGTCTGTAAGCTATTCACTCTGGGAAAATATTGATGAAAATTGTTCATTTGATTTATATTTATGGAAGATGTGCTAACACACACACACACACACACACACACACACACAGACACACACACACACACACACACAAACACAAATACACACACAAACATAAAAATACACCTGATTCTCATTTCGGAAAAGCTTTTCATTGCAAAAATGGACGTCATGTTTGGCTTCTCTGCATTTGAATACTTATGAGATTTTTCTGAACTCTCTGGAAGGCGGTATCATCCTGTGACGTTATATGTTATTATTAGCATAGGTATTTTTACCATTATCATTATTGTTATTATTATCATTATTTATTTCATTGTTATTATTATCATTATTTATTTCATTGTTATTATTATCATTATTTATTTCATTGTTATTATTATCATTATTTATTTCATTGTTATTATCATTATTATTATTATTATTATTATTATTATTATTATCATTATTATTATTATTATCATTATTATTATTATTATTATCATTGTCAATATCAATATTATATTCACTTTTATCATGATCACTTTTATCATTATCACCATTATCATTATTAACATTATCATTATTATAATTCTTATCATTACTATTATCAATATCATCTATATCATTGTTATCATTATCTTTTATACTTTTATCATTATCTTTCTTATTATTATCATCATTGTTATCATCATTGCTATTATTATCATCATTATCCTTTTTGTTATTATCATTATCACTGCTACTACTACTACTACTATTATTATTATCATCATTGTTATCATCATTGCTATTATTATCATCATTATCCGTTTTTGTTATTATCATTATCACTGCTACTACTACTACTACTATTATTATTATCATTATCTTCATCATCATCATCGTTATCATTGTTGTTGTTATGTTTATCGTTATCATTTTAGTTATTATCCTGATTATCGTTATCATTATGATAATTATCAGTATCATTGTTATTGCGATAATCATCAGTATCGATATTGTCATGGTAATTATCCTTATATCAACTAATATTATTACTGATATTACCATTGTTATCATTATCATTGTTGCCATTATTGCTATCATTATCCTGATTATCATTATCATTATGATTATCATTATTATCATTATAATATCATTGTTTTTATTGATTTCATTTATTTTTTTCCATTACTATTATTATTATTATTACTATTATCATCATCATTATTATAATTATCGTTATTGTTATCATTGTTATCTCATTAACATTATTATTGTTATTATGATTATTGTCACTGACATTTTTATTAGAATTGTCACTATTGCTATTGCTATGAATATTAATATCATTGTCAATATCATTATTATCACTGATAGCATTATCATAATCATCATTAGTATTATCATAATTATTATCATTGTGGTTGTTGTTATCATTATTATAACCACTATCAGTATTGTTATAATCATCTGTACTGTTATCATTATTATCATTACTCTTATCTTTATGATAACCTTTATCACTATTATACAAATTTTCGTTATTATTATGATTATCATTTCGTTATCGTCATTATTTCAGATTTTTTGGTTTTTCTAGTTTGTCCTCTTTATCCCTATCATTCTCGTCCTTATTATCATCTTTTTGTTATTGTTATTCATATCATTTTTTTTCTTATTTTTGTTGTTGTTCTTGGTTGTACTTGGTTCATCATTATCATTAACTTATATCTTTTATTTTTTCAATCACTTTTTATTTCTTATATATATATATATATATATATATATATATATATATATATATATATATATATATATATATATATATATATATATATATATATATATATATATATATATATATATATATATATATATATACATAATTATATATATGTGTGTGTGTGTGTGCGTGTGTGTGAGTGTATGTGTATGTGTGTGTGTTTGTCTGTGTGTATGTGTATGTATGTGTGTGTGTGTGCACATGCGTGTATGTGTGTGCCTCTGTCCTCCCTCCTTCCCCTCTCCCCTCGTTCCATTTCAATTAAAGACTTATTCTATTTTTTAATCTATTTTTTTTAAGATTTATCTAAAGTCTACTCAATAAAAAAGGGGTCGGGTAGACAAGGAAAATTCGGAGAGGAAAACATAGGTAAATAGGTAGATCATTTGAAAGGTAGATAGATAGATAGATAGATAGGTAGATAGGTAGATAGACAGATAAATAGATAGAAAGTTGAATAGGTAAATAGGCAGATGATTCGAAAGGCAGAGATTAAGATAGATACATAGGGAACTAAGTAGAGAGATAGATAAATAGGCAGATAGATTGATAGGAAAATAGGTAGATGATACATAGGTAAAATGATAGAGAGGTAGAAAGTAGATAGGTATATAGTTAGAAAGGTAGAGAGATAGGAAAGTAGGTAAAGAAATAAACAAATAGATAGGAGAATGAATAGAGATATAGATAGAAAGATAGGGAAATAGGTGAGATAGATAGAGGAATGAGAAAATAGGCAGAGAGATAGAAAGTTTTTTATAGGAAAGTAGGTAGAGAAATAAACATACATATCGTAGACAGACAGAAGTGAAAATAAATAGACAGATAGAAAGAGAGATGAGAAAATGGGTAAACAAATAGTCAGAGAGATAGAAATATAGGTAGACATACATAGACGAATAATTTACATAAGTAATATACTGTATCTATAAGGAAGTACATTATCATTATCATTGAGAAGCACATACGAAAGCAAATTAAAAAACACATAGATAAAGAATAAGAGAAAACGAACGAAAGAAACGGAAAAATAGATAGATAGATAGATAGACAGGAATTCGAGCAAGCAAGCAAGCAAGCAATGGGTCTGAGAATTCATCTGATCAATCGATGGAACATTAACAATCTACTGGCTGGAGTTGACAGGTCGCTACGGCAGTGCCAGGAACTTTTTTCTTTTTTCTTTTTTTTTTTTTTTTCTTTTTTTTGTTTTTTTGTTTTTTTTTTTTTTTTTTTTTTTTTTTTTTTTTTTTTTTTTTTTTTTTTTTTTTGGTGTGGATTTTTGTCTTTGATTAATGGGGGGGATGGATCGTATTATATATGTATCTATGTAGCTTCTTTTTTTCTCTTTTCTTATTTTCTTTTTCGGGGGATTGATTCACTTTTGGCGGGTTGGATAATGATTGAATTCTAGAAAAGGGCATCGCTAGTTGATTTATTTTCGGACGAGCGTGACGTCCTGTCGTCGCATATTGGCAACACTGTGCGGAGAAAGGGAGGGAGAAAGGGAGGGAGGAAGGGAGGGAATGAGGTACAGGGAGAGGTGGGCGGGTGGAGACATAGGGACAGGGAGTAGGGGAGGGACAGGGAGAAAGGGAGGCACATGGATATGGGGGGATACGGAAGGGAGGAGAAGGGAGGAGGAGGGGGGGGGGGCTCTGATATCGGCAGGGGGAGGGGGAGAGGGAGGGGGAGAGGGAGGGTGATCAGGTGCCACGTGTGCTTCGATGGTGACTCTGTGGGGGGGCGGGAGGGAGGGAGAGAAGAAGGGGGGGTAGGGAGGGAGGGAGGGAGGAAGGAAGGGAAGGAGGGAGAGAAAAATAAAGGCCAGGTGATGAAAGAGAAAAGTAGAGGAGACGAAAAGAGAGGAAGAGAGAGGAAGAAAGAAAATACGAAGAAAAAAGACAACTCGTTCTTTGCATCTACAGAGAAACAAAACAAAAAGAGAAAAAATAAACAAAACAAAAAACAAATAGATACTGGAAATAACGATGAAGATGAAGGATTATGATGATTCTGGTGAGAACAGCAACATCAGTGATAATAATAATGATAATAGCTACAATCATTACCGTCTTGGTAAGAATGATAATGATAATGATGATTATTATTAGGATGGTAATAATAGTAATGATAGAATAGTGATAATAATGAGGATAATATTAATAGCATAAGTATTATTAATAATGATAGTAGTGATGATAATAACGATGATAGTAAAAGTGCAATGATTATGATGATTGTGATATTGATAATGGTATTAATGATACTACTACTACTTCTGATTATAATGATGACAATAATGATAATAATAATAACGATGATAATGATAATGATAATAATAACGAGGATCATGAGAATAAAAATTATGATAATGATGATGACAATGATAATGATAATGATACTACTACTACTACCAATGACACTTATGATAATAACAATGATAACAATAATGATACTACTACTAATGATAACATTTATAACAACAATAACATTAATGATTGCAATAACAATAATGATAGCAATAAAAACAACAGCAATAATACACCACAAAGTAAACACCAAACAACAGAAGAAAGGAAGCGAAACATGACATGAAGAGACAAATGAATACAAAATAGAAACTATAAAACATCAACAGCAAGTAAATAAAAGCCAACGAGATGGTTTCAAAAGCTTTGTTTACCGAATTCAAAACTCCCATTTTCGTCCGCAAAGAAAACGGAGACTTTGAGTCATTACTTTGCAGACGACAATTGTAAATATGATAATGTGTTTGCTCAGTTTTTTTTGGGGGAATAATAAAGTATCCTATGGTCATTGTATACATGTCATATGCTGTTGTTTAGGAGATGTATGTATCCTCTATGATGAGATGTATTTCGAGTGTGAATGGGTCTTTGGTATGTGTGTGGTCTCTTGGTTTATAACAAAGGGGTTTGTTTACGTTACAGAATAGGCGTGTGAGTGTGGTGTTTGTAAGGCTATGGTTGTATTTCGTGGACTACTCAGGAGATACTTAACTTGGTAAATATCTTTTGAGGCTCCCCGTGGCACTTAAGAGTTAGTAACTACTCTATGGAAAGAGAGAGAGAGAGAGAGAGGGAGAGAGAAAAAAAAGATAAATGAAGAATTAGCAGTAGACGGCGAAGAAAAAATGGAACATAAAAATTAGAAAACGGAGTAAATTGCCCGGAAAGGGAAAAATATTGAGATATTTACCATATTCCGGAAAAAGGGGGAGGGGTAGGGAAAGGGGGAGGAGAAGGGGGCATAGGAGGGGTGAAGGTGGAGATGGGGAAGGAGGGGGAGAAGGAGCGAGGGGGAGAAGGAGCGAGGGGGAGATGATATAGGGATGGAGAAAAGAGGGAGGGAGGGAGGAGGGGCAAAGGGGGGAGAAGGAGGGGTAGGAAGAGAAGATAAAGGGTGAGAATGAGAGGAGGGGAGGAAGGGAAAAGCAGGGTAGGGGATGGGGGGGCCAAGTTATTATGAGGTAATAACTGCGTGTGTGAAAGACAGGGTTATTGTCGACTTTGACGAGAAGTTGGGGGGGAAAAGGCGGTTTTTCGTTTTCCTTTGCACTCGCGCTCTCTCTCTCTCTCTCTCTCTCTCTTTTTCTTTCGAGTTCTTCTATCCTCTTCCTTTCTATGGGCAGGAATCCGTAATTATCTTGCTTGTGTAGGGGATGGTTAGGAGTTTGATAGCCGTATTTAATGGCTTTCCAACCAATTAACTTCCGCTTCGTTCGTCCTTTTTGTGCCAGTTAAAACAGCAGCAATGTTTTTTTTTTTTTTTTTTTTTTTTTTTTTTTTTTTTTTTTTTTTTTTTTTGCTCCCGTTGTTTTTAAAATGTGTGATTTAACTTTGTGCATTTTTAAAAAAGTATATTTGTATCTCTTTCGATAACATGGACTGCATGATTAATATATATTTTTTATTCGTTATGAAAGAAAAAAAAAATCGTTGTCGATTAACAACCAAACTTTTAAAAGCTTTTTCCCTTTTTTTCTAAATTTCACTCCAAATGGATTAAAAAAAATAAGAATCAAAGTCAGACTCATTCAATCTTTATTAGCAGTTGTATCTAAAAAAAAAAAAAAAAAAAAAAAAAAAAAAAAAAAAAAAACATTCGATTACACATAGTTACACGTGTCAATTATTGCTATACACTATCAGCTTTTAACTTACCTTTAAATCCGATGGAACTGAAGCGAGATGAAAGCAACGAATTAAAAGAAGAAAATAAATAAATACATAAATAGTTGTGAAGAATGGTTGAGATAATTACAGAGGTAATATTATAATAATAAGAGAAATGATAGCGGCTTGGTGTCTTATTCTCTTTCGTGAATTAGGGGAGGAAATGGCGTGTGAATATCTATTGACGATATACTTACCGGAGAGTATCTTGCCGTATTTGTATTGATGTATATATATATATACTTACATGTACGCAGGCATAACCAACAACCATGTCAACAACAAAATACATACATATAGGCACACACACAAGTACGCAAATGGTCGATATCAAATACATACCTACACGCAAACACAAACACAAACGCAAACACAAACACACAAACACGCACACGCACACGCACACGCACACGCACACGCACACGCACACGCACATACACACGCACACACAAACACACACACAAACACACGCACACCCAAACACAAACGCAAACGCAAACACGCAAACACAAACAAAAACACAAACACACAAACACAAACACATCAACATAAACACAAACACACAAACCAACACAAACACACAAACACCAACACAAACAAACACACACACCCAAACACAAACCCAAACACACACAAACGCTTAGTCCTAAACACTAACACAAACAACCACACACACTACATACAAAACACCTTACTACCCCTTACGTAAGTATGACGTCACTCCATTCATTGCTAATCTCATTCAGAAATCTTGAGCGCATCTCGGCTCTTCAACGAGTACCGTTTTCACTTGCGATATCTATCTAGTGAATTCTTAAGAACATGTATATATTATGGACTTTACTCTTTCACTGAATGATAAACAAAACAAGATTATTTGAATAACGATATGATGATTAGGATTATGATTTAGGTATTGAAAATATGATGGTGACGATGATCGTCAATAACAATGATAGTGATGAGAATGATTGTAAATATACGGATCACAATTCTGATAATGATGATAAAAAAAACGTTAGCAAAAATGACGATTATAGCAATAAACATTTAAGATAAAAATGATAAAAGTAATTATAATAATGACAATACTCTTAATAGTAATAACGATAATGATAGTGATAAATAATTATAAAAATGGTAATCACAAACAACAACAACGATGACAATGACAGAAATGATGAGAGTAATCATAACAATAATATTGATAATAAGAATACTAATACTAATTGCAATAATTATCTGGAAAAAACGAATGTATTTCTTATTAATGCATTTTATTCATTCTAATTTGCTTATTATTCATTCTAAAACGCTCTACATCCTTTTCATTTCCATTAATTTTTCATTTAGTTTTCCTTTATTTTAATTTTTCTCTATTTCTATTTATCTGATCAGCAATTATGGTACAAACTTTTATTTATACTAAATGTAGATACTGTTTTATTCACATTTTAAAATTATCTACATATCGATTAATTTATATATCTATTTCATAAATGTATTCGCATTTGTCATTTTATCTACGTAACAACTTATCAAATTATCTTTATCTTTTATTGAATCCTTTAATATCCCTGAGTTATCTTCATTTTATTTTTATTGATATTCACTTATATAATGTTTTTATTAGATTTTTCTTTGTCAAATTTAATTTTACTTGTTCGCTTGCCTGTTTTTATTTTATTTTATCTTATTTTTTTTTTTAGCGTTTTCTGTTTAGTTTTGTTTCGTTCTTCGTTTCGTTTCTTCTCCTTGTTTATTTTGGGTTTTGAGTTTTGTCTCATATTTGTTTCGGTCTTTTTTCTCTCTCTCTTTATCTCTCTCTCTCTCTCTCTCTCTCTCTCTCTCTCTCTCTCTCTCTCTCTCTCTCTCTCTCTCTCTCTCTCTCTCCCTCCCTCCCCCCCATTCCCTCTCTTTCACCCTTCCTCCCTCTCCTATCTCTCCCTATCCCCCCTCTCCTCCCTCCCCCCTCTCCTCCCTCCCGTCCTCCCTCCCTCCCTCCCTCTCTCTCTCTCTCTCTCTCTCTCTCTCTCTCTCTCTCTCTCTCTCTCTCTCTCTCTCTCTCTCTCTCTCTCTCTCTCTCGCTCCCTTCCCCTCGGACGTCAACAGCAGACGACCCCCTGCTGCGGTGAAGCCAGGGGAGCGGCGCCCCCTGGCTCGCACACTCTCCAACACCAAACATTCCCCGCTAGTGAGGGTGAGGGTGGATAAGAGTGGGGTTGGGGGGTAGGGAGGAGGAAAAGGGTGGATAAGAAGGGGTAGGGGGGTAGGGAGGGTGAGGGTGGATAGAATGAGGTTGGGGGGTAGGGAGGGGGTGAGGTGGATAAGAGTAGGGTTGGGGTAGGGAGGAGGGTGAGTGGATAAGAGTGGGGGTTGGGGGTAGGGAGGGGGGGGTGAGGGTGGATAAGAGTAGGGTTGGGGGTAGGGAGGAGGTGAGGGTGGATAAGAGTGGGGGTTGGGGGGTAGGGGAGGAGGGTGAGGGTGGATAAGAGTGGGGTTGGGGGGTAGGGAGGAGGGTGAGGGTGGATAAGAGTGGGGTTGGGGGGTAGGGAGGAGGGTGAGGGTGGATAAGAGTGGGGTTGGGGGGTAGGGAGGAGGGTGAGGGTGGATAAGAAGGGGGGGGAAGGGTGGATAGGAAGGGGGTAAGGGGAGAAGGAAGGGGGGATAAGAAAGGGGGGTAGGGAGGAGGGTGAGGGTGGATAAGAGTGGGGTTGGGGGGTAGGGAGGAGGGAGAGGGTGGATAAGAAGGAGGGGGAAGGGTGGATAGGAAGGGGGTAAGGGGAGAAGGATGGGGGGGATAAGAAAGGGGGGTAGGGAGGAGAGTGAAGGTGGATAATTTGGGAGAGGGAGTGAGGGGGAAGGGAGGAAAGATGGATCAGAGAGGAAGGGAGGGAGGGAGGGAGGGAGGGAAGAGGATCAGGGTGGATAAAAGGGGGTGAGGGTGGGGGGAGGGAGGTAGTGGGAGGGAGCGTTAATACTGCGAGGGGAGAGGAGAGGGGGAGGGAGGGGTAGAGGCAGGGGGATGGGGGTGTTTGATTTACCCACCTGACGTCATTATCCGTCGCTGCTGCGTTGATTTATGAGAATCTGTTCAAAGTCTCAATCAAGTGCACGCGCGTGAGCTTCCACGTGTACGAATACAAGCGTTTTGCGTGCGTGCGTGCGTGCGTGTCCGCGCCTAATCTCTACAAGCCCTCTACGCGCACA
>BOPN01006187.1:40000-42500 GCA_017312705.2 Penaeus japonicus
CACTAATGACGATGGTAATGGTAATGATAATAGCAATAACAATAATAGTAATGATAATTATTATAATGATGATGATAATAATAAGGATGAAAATAATAGTGATAATAATGATGATAATGATAATGATGTAACAATGATAGTAAAAATAATAGTGTTAATAATTATGCTAATAACAATAATAATAAATTATAATAATAACAATAATGATTATGATGATAGCATAACAATGATAGCGAAATTGACAATGATGATGATAACAAAAGGAAATAATGATAGTGATAATAATAAAAGCAATGAGGATCATAAAAACAACAACAATAAAAAATGATGAAAATTATGATAATGATAATAATAATAATAATGATAGTAATGGAAATGATGTTTGTGATGATGATAACAATAGTAGTAACAACAGTGATGTTAGTGATGTTGCTAACAATAGTAGTAGTGATAATTATAATGATAATGATAATGGATGTTAATGATGATAATGATAAAGATAATGATAACCACATAATGTTAATGTTACTCTGAATAATGGCAAATAACAGATATTAAATGTTACTGATAGGAATTTGATCAGATATCTATTTACTAAATGAAAGATACAAACAAACACCTGCTCTCAAACACAAAAAGACGCAAGCAAACACACAAACACACTGACAAACACACCAGACGCATTCACACATACAGCAACACGGACGCAACAAATAAACACATGGGACACATACACACATATACACTCAAAGCAAACAAACACATGAGACAAACGCACACACAGATATTCAAAACTAACAAACATATGAGACAAACACACACAAAAACACTCAAAGGAAACAAACACACACACAGACACTCAAAACAAACAAACAAATGAGACAAACACACACAAAAACACTCAAAGGAAACAAACACACACACACAGACACTCAAAACAAACAAACAAATGAGACAAACACACACAGATATTCAAAACGAACAAACATATGAGACAAACACACACACACAAACACTCAAAGGAAACACACACACACAGACACTCAAAGCAAACAAATACACGAGACAAACGCACACACAGATATTCAAAACTAACAAACATTTGAGACAAACACACACACATACACACAGACACTCAAAGGAAACACACACACACACAAACACTCAAAGGAAACACACACACATACACTCAAAGCAAACAAACACATGAAATAAACGCACAAATACACACATACACACACACTCCAAACAAACACATAAAACTCAACACAAAGCTTTTTTCACCGAGGTTGTCAGAATATTACCAGACAATTACTGCCCCCCCCCCCCGTCCTCTGTCCCCTTCCCCTGTTGCCCCTACTCCCTCCCCCCCCTCGTCGCCCATCCTCTGCACCCCCCTCCCCTTCTCTCTCTTCCCTGCTCTGTCTCCCCCCTTCTTCCCTCACCCCTTCCCTCCTCTGCCCCCCTCGTCCTTCCGCTGTATCCCCTCCCCCTCCCTCTCCCCCCTCTTCCCCTCCACTTCACCCCCTCCCAATCTCTCCCTTTCCCCCCTCTCCCTCCTCCTCCCTCTCTCTCTCTTCCCCTCCACTTCACCCCCTCCCAATCCCTCCCTTTCCCCCCTCTCCCTTCTCCTCCTCCTCCCCCCCCTCTGCCCCCTCCCACTCTTTCGTTTCCCTCATCTGCCCCCCTCCCTCTTCCCTCCTCTGCACCCCCTCTCCCCTTGTCTCGTTGACTCGTCCCCTCGAATTATCGTCTTTGGCTTTCTCCCCTCGGTCGTTTTAGTCTTACCACGAGAGTTTATTTCTAGTGTTTTGTTATTGTTATTATTACTATTATCATTATCTTTCATTGGTGTTATCTTTGTGATTGTTACTATTATTGTTATCATCATTATTGTTATTAGTATTGTTATTATTGATATCATAATTGTTATCATCATTTGTCATTATATCATTATCATCAAATTGTCATTATTATCACTATTACTAATTGCTTATTTTTCTCTTTCTCTTCCTGGCTAATGATAAGATCTCA
This sequence comes from Penaeus japonicus, assembly GCA_017312705.2. Lineage (NCBI taxonomy): Eukaryota > Metazoa > Arthropoda > Malacostraca > Decapoda > Penaeidae > Penaeus > Penaeus japonicus. The sequence continues at coordinate 42,035 of BOPN01006187.1, forward strand.
GACTCTTTATTTTCTTGTTTTATAGAAATTTATGATGTTTTACTTGCTCTTTCTTACACTCTTTTTCTATGATTATCTTTCCTTTTCTGTTTTCCCTTTTTCCCTTTTTTCTTTTCATCTTTCTTATGCCCTTCCTTTCATCCCTTTCTTTATCATCAGCTCGCTCTTCTTCTCTCTCCTTCTATTCTCCGTTCCTTCTTTGTCTTTTCTTTCTCTTGTTATTCCTCTCGTACTTTCTTATTCTTCTCCTTCGCCCTGTCCTCTTCCTCTTTCTCCTCCTCCTCCTCCTCCTTCCCCTCTCTCCTCTTTCTTCTCCTTCGTCCTTGCCTTCCCCTCTCCCCTCCCCTCCCTTATTTTCCCTTTGTGCCCCCCCCCTCTTGCAACCTTCTTTCTACCCCCCCCACCTCCACCCCCCCTCCCCCTATCACCTGTCACTACGCCGGAAGTGGAATCTCAGACCTGTGTT
>BOPN01006187.1:65000-72500 GCA_017312705.2 Penaeus japonicus
TAATCCGGCGGTATCCTCGCGTATCCTGAGGGATTTACTTTAATGGTTTTGTGACACTTTAATTAATGGATTGGAACGGAATTCATGATGAGAAGGGAAACGGACGGAGAAAATAATCAGCTGACTTGTCCTTCCCGCCAAACGAAGGAGCCGCCATATTTGTTTTTTTCTTCTTCGTTTTGGGTGACATTCTCGGTGAATACCGTGATTGTGTTTTCTTAACTTAAGATAGATTACCATCATTATATTTTTGGTTTACTTTTCATTATCGTTATCATTTGTTTTTACGTTATTTATATATGCTTTGTTTATCTCATGTTTTACTTGTTTTTCTCTTCTTATTGTAATGGTATGGATCTGTCATATTTTTTTTTACACCTGCCATGAATATTTGTTTATGCTAATTGCATGCCACATATATATGTAAATCAAAGCAAAAATATTATTAATTTCGTTGACATCAACAGATGGTGAGAATGATAAAGATGGCAATGCGAATGCAACAACAACAAAGACAACAAAAACAATAACAACAATTGATGAAAAAAAAAATGGAAAGAGTATAATCTATTATATTATAATAACCAGTGTAAGAAAAAAAAAGATAAGTAGGGGAATAGATAAGATAAGTCACACACACGCATATATATGGACAAAGAAAAGACAGGAAAGAGAGAAAGAAAGAAAGAAAAAAGAATGAAAGAAATCCTTCCATCTTTTCCTTCTCCTCCTCCTCCTCTTCCTTCTCCTCCACCCATTCCTCTCCACTGCCTCTCCTCCCTCCTCCTCCCTCAACTACCACCAACACCTCCTCCTTATCTCTCCTCCACCACCTCTTATTCCTCCTCCACCTACTCCTCCCCCACCACCACCACCACCTCCTCCTCCTCCTCCACCACCACCACCTCCTCCTCCTCCTCCACCACTACCTCCTCCTCCTCCTCCTTCCCCCCAACCCACCTCCTCCTCCTCTTCCCCCACCTCCCCTACCACCACCTCCTCCTCCCCCACCACCACTTCCTCCTCCTCCTACCCCCACCACCTCCCCAACTCACCTCCTCCTCCTCCTCCCCCACCACCTCCCCAACCCACCTCCTCCTCCTCCTCCCCCACCTCCCCCCCACCACTTCCTCCTCCCCCACCACCACCGCCTCCTCCTCCTACCCCCACCACCTCCCCAACTCACCTCCTCCCCCACCTCCCCCACCACCGCCTCCTCCTCCTCCCCCACCACTTCCTCCTCCCCCACCACTTCCTCCTCCTCCCCCCATCACCTCCTCCTCTTCCTCCTCTCCCAGCAAGGACCTTCATCCTGTCCTTGGAATCTATCAGTGACTTCTAATCCCAGATGGAGATGTGTCTTGGCTTCCGGTTGGGAAAAGAACTAACATTCCTCCGTCATTTTTTTTTTTTTTTTTTTTTTTTTATCTTTTATCTTCTTTTTGTTCTCTTCTTACTCTTGTTGTTCTTCTTTTCTCGCCTTCGTTGTTCTCCTCTACTTCTTCGTCTTCTTCGTCATCCTCTTCTTTCTGTTCTGCCTCTTTTTTTCTTTCTCTTTCCTCCCCCCCCCCCCTTTTTCTTCTTTTTTCTTCTTCTTCTTTATCCTTTCCCTCATCTTCGTTTTCTTTGTCTCCCTCTTCTTCGTCTTCCGGTCATGTGTTCTCTCATTCATAAAACTGCGGCTTCTCTAAGGGTGAATGAAGGTGTGTGTGTGGGGGGGGGAGGTAACAGGAGGGGGGGGTGATCGGGGGGGGGGGGAGGAGTGAGAGATGGGGAGGGAGAAGGGGAAAAAGGAAGGTGAGCATATGGATGAAATTCTCACCCCTCCTCCTCTCCTTACCCCTCCCCCCTCTTCTCCAACCCTTCCCCTTCCTTCCTTCCTGGATCCCCTCTCCTCCTCCACAGCTTTCCTCACCTTCCCCATCCCTCCTCTCTTCCCCCCCTCACCCCTCCCCTTCCTACCCACAACCCCCTCAACCTCCCCACTCCCCCTCCCCTTACCCTACGTCCTCCTCCACCCTTCCATTTTCCCCCCCTCCCTCTCCCCCCCCTCCCCTCCCTTCCTTCCTCCCCCTGCCCCCCACCCTCCTCTCCTCCCTCCTTCCCTCCCCCCCTCCCTCCCTCCCTCCCAACCCTGCCAGAGAAGCCACGGGGAAGCTGTTTACCCTGAGAGCCTGTGTAAGCACCGCTCGCTCTAACGGCCAATTTAAAAGCTGCAGGAGGAAGATGGAGGCACTTTTTGGGGTGTGTGTGTGTGTGTGTTTTTTTTTTCTTTTTTTATGTTGATTTTGGTTTATTTTTGTTTGTCTGTGTTTTAGTTTTTATTTTTGATTTTTTTTATGTTTGGTTTGGTCTATGTTGTTTTTTTCTTGTTTTTTCTTGTTTTTTTTTCACTTGTTTGTTCTTATTATTGTTCCTCTTTTGTTTGTTTTTGTTGTTCTTTTTTGGAAATGCAAAATAGGTTGAAGACTGATGTGAGATACATTTGACTAAAGGAGTATATGTACATACACACACACACACATCTATATAGATAGATAGACACGAAAACAAACATAACAAAATCCCATGAATACAGACCAATAACAACCTCAAGCAAAAAAAGAACAAGAGATAAAATAACATGGAAGAAGACAAAAAAAAGAAGAAAAAAACAACAACAAGGAATAACAACAACAGCAGGAAAGAAAATAGAATCTTGAAAACAATTGAAGTGAAAAATAAGAAGAGAAAATGAAACGAAAAAAACAGATTAAAAACGGCAAGAAGAAAACAAAACAAGAAAACAAGGGAACTAAACAAAAGAAAACCCAACAAAAACAAACAAACAGCAAACGTAAAGGAAAAAACAACACCAACATCAACACTAAAAAGTCAAATGGAAAATCAACACTCAATGAAACAAAAACAACGACAAAGACAACAAAATTATAAAAAAAAGTACCAACAAAAGCAAAACATAAAAAAAGAAAAGCAGCAACAAAAGCAAAACATCAAGAAAAACAACAAGAAAACAAAAAAACAAAACCAAACAACAACACAAACAAACAATATCAACAACAGGAAAACAAAACAAAAATAACAACAAAGAAAACAAAACCCTACAAAACAAAAAAGCCACCAAAAAGCACCAACACAAACAAAACAAAAACAACAAAAAATAAAGCAAAAACACACAAACAAAAATACAGCAGCAGCCCTTGCAACAACAGCAACATCAAGCAAGGAATGTGGGTCAATTGCACGAGGCCCCTAAATTCAGAATCTTCACCCACATCCACTTCATCGCTGGCACTCCGTCTTTAAAGCTGCAGGTGCCACGACCGGGTGCCAAATACGCGGCACTCTACCCCCTACTCCCCCCTCCCCCCCTCCCCCTCCCCCTTTCTGTCAACTTGGGTCTCGATCAGCTTCGGGTATGAACGACTTTCTTCCCCCGTTTCCCTTCTGTTTTTTTCTTTTTTTTATGTTCTTTTATCCAATTCTATTTTTATTTATGTATTTACCGATTTTTTTCTTCTTTGGTTTGCTGTTTTTTTTCCTATAGTTTTTTCAATAAAAACTTAAGTATTTATTTTGTTTTCCTTACCCCCTCTTCTTTCAATCTTTTTCTTATCATTTATTCCTCTTCTTTCTCTTTCTACCTTTCCGTTTGCTCTTCTTGCTGTTCTCCCCACTTCAACTCCCTTTCTTCTCTCGTGTCTTCTCTATTCTTCCTTTTTCGATAATCTCGATAATGAAAACTGATCTTGATGACTGCAATCTAAATCAAGCAATGGCCGTAAGTCTAAATCAACTAATGATCGTTTGTAAATTGTAAACAACCAGAACAGCTGTAGTGAGCCAAACGTAACGGTATTCTTGAGAACGCACACTCGGTCTCTTTCTCTCTTTCTCTTTCTCTCTTTTTCGATCTCTGTCTTTCTCTCTTTTTCGATCTCACTCTTTCGATCTCTCTCTCTCTTTCTCTCTCTCTTACTCTCTCTATCTCGATCACTCTTTCTCTCTCTCTTTCTTTCGATCACACACACACACACACACTCTCTCTCTCAATCACTCTCTCTCTTTCGATCACTCTCTCTCTCTCTCTCTATGTTCATCTTTATATTTATCTTTCTCTCCCTCTCTTTAACTGTTCCTTTATGTATATAAAATCATCCCACACACATAAACACACACACAAGCAAACAAGCAAACAACAAACAAACAAACAAACAAACACACACACACACACTCCTCTCTTCCCTTTTACCCCCCTCCCCCCCCTCCTTTTACCTTCCCCTCTTCTTTTCCCCCTACATCTTTCCCTCATTTTCCCCTAAACACATCACCTTCCGCTACATTCCCTCGCTACTGACTCCATACTTCTCCCCCACTTTTCCCCTAGAAGGAGCGGGGGAAAAAAAAACATCACAATAATTCGATGATATGATTAGATTTAGATACGATTGGAGAGTAGATTCGAGATGATAATGAGGATGATGATAGCGATCTAGATGGCGTTATTAATGACAGTGATTGATGACGTTATTAATGAGAACTATAACCCTAACAGAAATTATGAAAACAATGACAAGTGATGATAATGATAATGGCCGTGGAAATGATGATGATGATGATGATATATATATATATATATATATATATATATATATATATATATATATATATATATATATATATATATATGTGTGTGTGTGTGTGTGTGTGTGTGTGTGTGTGTGTGTGTGTGTGTGTGTGTGTGTGTGTGTGTGTGTGTGTGTGTAATAAGGATAGCCAAAATGATAACAAAATAACAATAATGATAAACAAAATTAATAGTTATCATAATGATGATGATAACAGTGATATAAGTATTCATGACACTACTACTGATAATAATAACAATAATAAACATAATAATGATAATAAACATATAGTAAATAAACATGATAGTGATAATAAAATGTGTAATAATGAAACAAAAATACCAACAACAATGAGGTAGTGAAAATAATCATAAAATCTTATAACAATGACATCAATAATGATATCAATATAGCAACAATAACTATAAGAATTATAATAGTTACGATAATAACAAAAAGAAGGATAATTATGATAATGATAATAATGACACCAATGATAATAATGATCTTGATAATAATAATGATAATGATAATGATGATATTAATGATAGTGATATTGATACTGATAATAACAATGATTACAACAGCAATTCTAATACTAATAAAGATGATAATGATAATAATGATGATGATAATAATGATATTGATGATGATGATAATGACAGATATATTGATGATAATGGTAATCATAATGATAATAATGATAATAATGATAACAGTGATAACAATAATGACGATAATGATAATATATATGGTACTGATGATAATAAAGCTATATATGATAACAATGACAATGGCAATGATAATAATAATAAAAGTAATAATAATAAGGATAATAATAATAAAAAAGATAACTATGATGGTAATGATAGTAAAATAACAATAATGATGATAATGATAACAACAACAACAACAACAACAATAATAATAATGATAATAATAATAATAATAACAATAACAGTAATGATAATAATTATGATAATAATAATAATGATAACAATAATAATGATAATAATAATAATAATAATAGTAACAGTAATAATGATAATGATAATAATGATGATAATAATGATAATGATGATAATGATGATGATGATAAAGATAATGCTAATAATAATGTTAATGCTGATGCTAATAAAAACATCAATAATAACAATCCTGATATCATCATTATAATCATCACGATCATAATTAAAAGAATTTTATTTTAAATGTTACAACAATGAAAAACAAACAAACAAACATCCAACCAGTATTCAAACTAATAACGATGATAACAGGAATTTACAATGACAATTATGATAACAGCACAAGCAAAAAGACGCTAACATTAAGGAAACTAATGGTAGCACATTTTCGCTACGTTAATGATGATAGCAATAACAATAGCAACAACAACAACAACAACAACAAAGCTAATAGAAAAAACAACAATAATAGGTTTAGTAAGAGGAAGAAAACAATACGAAGGAAAAATGGAAAGATAATAGTGGAGAACAGAATAACATATACGAGAAAATAGAAAAAAAATGTTTAAGAAAACTAGCATCATTTACTACATCATTTTTATTGTTATATTTATATTACAAATTGTGCTATTTTCTGTCTAATATTGGTTTTTCTTTCTTTCCTTTCTTTTTAGTTTTCTTATGATTATTTGTATTTCTCATTTCTCTATTTATCAACAGATGGACATAAAGACAAGGAGAGAGTAATAAAAGAGATAGGAGAGTGAGTGAGAGAGAGAGAGAGAGAGAGAGAGAGAGAGAGAGAGAGAGAGAGAGAGAGAGAGAGAGAGAGAGAGAGAGAGAGAGAGAGAGAGAGAGAGAGAGAGAGAGAGAGAGAGAGAGAGAGAGAGAGAGAGAGAGAGAGAGAGAGAGAGAGAGAGAGAGAGAGAGAGAGAGAGAGAGAGAGAGAGAGAGAGAGAGAGAGAGAGAGAGAGAGAGAGAGAGAGAGAGAGAGAGAGAGAGCTAGAGAGAGAGAGAGAGAGCAAGAGAGACCGAAAGAGAGCTAGAGCGAGAGAGAGAGAGATTTGATTTTGATATGTTTATTCATACTATATACATTGTATATACATGAATAGGCATAGGAACTATGCCTAAATGATTTGTACAGTTCATGTTAGATTCTGAGACATACATTGAGAGAGAGAGAAAGATCAAGAGAGCGAGAGAGAGAGAGAGAGAGAGAGAGAGAGAGAGAGAGAGAGAGAGAGAGAGAGAGAGAGAGAGAGAGAGAGAGAGAGAGAGAGAGAGAGAGAGAGAGAGAGAGAGAGAGAGAGAGAGAGAGAGAGAGAGAGAGAGACCGATAGAGAGTGAGAGCGAGATAGAGAGAGAGAGAGAGAAAGACCAAGAGAGCGAGAGAGAGCGAGAGAGAGAGCGAGAGAGCAAAGGAAGTGAGGACGACAACAACGAGGATCTGAATAAGACTCGCCGAGACCTTGGATGTTGCCAGATGTTTGATGATCCGCAGCTTGTATCACTTGCAAGTCTCTTCGTCGACCCTGTGTGAGCTCTATCGACCTTCTCGAGATGGCGGCGGCCGAGGGGAGGAGAGGGGAGGAGGAGAGGGGAGAGGAAATGGAGGAGGAGAGGGGAGAAGGAATGGAGGAGGAGAGGGGAGAAGAAATGGAGGAGAGAGAAGGAGGAGAGGGGAGAAGAAATGGAGGAGAGGGAAGGAGGAGAGGGGAGGAGGAGAGGGGAGAAGAAATGGAGGAGAGGGGAGAAGAAATGGAGGAGAGGGGAGAAGGAGAGGGGAGGAGGAGAGGGGAGAAGAAATGGAGGAGAGGGGAGAATAAATGGAGGAGAGGGGAGAAGGAGAGAGGAGAAGAAATGGAGGAGAGGGGAGAAGAAATGGAGGAGAGGGGAGAATA
>BOPN01006187.1:77500-81012 GCA_017312705.2 Penaeus japonicus
TATTTCCTTCTATTTTATCTGATTCCCTTTCATATCTATCTAATGGTTTCCCTTCTTGTTTATTTAACTCCCTTCCCTCTTATCTATCTGTCCCTCTCCTTCCTATCTTTCTTATATCCCCTCCACCTATCTATCTAGCTTATTCCCCCTTACCTGTCTATCTTAACCTCTCCTCTCTTCTCCTATCTATCTAACCCCCCCCAACACCCCCCTCTCCTCCCATCTATCTACACCCCCCCCTCTTTCTCCATCTATTTAATCCCTCCCTCATCCTTTCTCCCCCCTCCCCCCCTATTATCAGAGGGTCAGGGTGGATGGGGTCAGTGGGAGGGGGTCAGGGGAGGGGGTCAGAGGAGGGGTCAGGGGGAGGGGGCCAGTGGGAGGGGGTCAGGGGGAGGGGGTCAACAAAAGGTCAACCGAAGACACGTTTATCAAATGCATAATATAACAGGCCACAAGTTGACGGTATTTCATTAGGTCGTGTGTCAGGCAGTATAACCCGTGCAATCCGACCTTAATGTGTTAAAGGTGTGTGGTGACGGTGGAGGGAGTAGGGGTAGGGTAAGGGGCTAGGGGCTAGGGACTAGGGGTAGAGGGTAGGAGGTTGAGGTATGGGGGGGTAGGGGGTTGGTGTAGTGGTGGTAGGGGGGGGGTTGAATAGGTTGGGGATAAGGGTATAAGGGGTAGGGGCAAGGGGATAGGGGGTAGGGGGAGGGCAAAGGGTAGGGGACAGAATATAGGGGTAAGGGGGCATAAGGAGGAGGGAGGGGAGGGAGAACGGAGTGAGAGCCCAGGAGAAGGAGAGGGGGAGGAGAAAGGGGAGGGAGAGGGGGATGAGAAGGTGGAGGGAGAAGGGGGAGGGAGAAGGGGAGGATAAGGGGGAGGGAAAAGGGGGAGGGAAAAGGGGGAGGAGAAGGGGGAGGGAAAGGGGGAGGAATAAGGGGCGGGAGTGGGGGATGAGAAGGGGGAGGGAGAAGGGGAGGGAGAAGGGGGAGGGAAAAGGGGGAGGAGAAGAGGGAGGGAGAAGGGGAGGGAGAAGGGGGAGGGAGAAGGGGGAGGGGAAGGGAGAGGGAGAAGGAGAGGAGAAGGAGGAGGAAGAAGGGGAGGAGAAGGGGGAGGGAGAGGGAGGAGGAGAAGGGGGAGGGAGAAGGGGGAGGGGAAGAGAGAGGGAGAAGGGGAGGGAGAAGGAGGAGGAGAAGGGGGAGGGAGAAGGGGAGGAGAAGGGGAGGAGAAGTGAGAGGGAGAAGGGGGAGGGAGAAGGGAGAAGGGAGAGGGGGAGGGGGAGGGGAGAAGATGACATCTTAATGTCACCTACGAATCAAGTTACCTCGTTTAATCGTCAAAGGAGGCGAGCGGTCCGAAGTGTTTCTTTTCGCTCGACAATCAGCTGTTTATCTGTTTATGCTTTTTTGTTGTTGTTTCTTCTCTCCTTCTAGTTATCATTCATTCTCCTGGTTATTAACTTCCTTTACTGTCTCCTATGTTTGTTTCGATGATCTCTCTCTCTCTCCTTCTCTTCCTTTCATTTCTCATTTATTTGGTTCTCATCCCTCTTCTACTTCTCCTTCTCTTTTTCCTTTTCCATTTTCTTCTCTCCCGCTCTATCTCCTCCTCCTTTTCCTTCTCTTTCTCATTCTTCATATTCTCCTTTTCCAACTCTTTCTCCATCCTCCTTTTTTTCTTCACCTTCTTCTCCCCCTTCTCCTTCTACTTCTTCTCCTCCTTTTCCTTCCCCTTTTTTATTCACCTTATTCTCATTCCTCTTCTCCTTGTCCTCCCCCATTCCCCATTTCCTTCTACTCCTCCTCCTTTTCCATCTCATTCTCTTTCTCATTCTCCTCCTCCTCCTTTTCCATCTCATTCTCTTTCTCCTCCTCCTCCTCCTTCTTTTATCCTTCTCCTTCTCCCATTTGTCTAAGAACGACACTTACGACTTCTTAAGCCCTCATCTCAACGACACTCGTTTGCTCCTTGGATTTATCAGATCGTTGATTGCAATATCACGCTCAGTATTTATGAGCAAGTCTAATCCGTACGAATTGCGCTTTTAGATTATTCATATCGATCTCTGCATGTATCGGTTCTTGCAGGCGTCGATTCTTGCAATGTCGATTCTTGCAAATGTCGATTCTTGCAATGTCGATTATTGCAAATGTCGATTCTTGCAATGTCAATTCTTGCAAATGTCGATTCTTGCAAGTGTCAATTCTTGCAAATGTCGATTCTTGCTGTGTCGAAAGTGAAGAATCGAAGGAGAGAGAAAGAAGACGTTGAGCCGGTTGTTCTTAAGAATACTCGGGATCTATTTCGACATTCGAAGGAAAATACTCGCTACTCGTTTCAAGACTAAGGATCGACTGCGGCACAAAAGGCCAAGAGGGAGAATGGATGTTGTGTTCTGATTTTATGCTGTGTTTCTTTTTTTCTTTTTGATTCGTACGTATATAGATGTACAGGCATACATACACAAAAGCAAATGAATACGCACACACACACACACACACATATATATATATATATATATATGTGTGTGTGTGTGTGTGTGTGTGTGTGTGTGTGTGTGTGTGTGTGTGTGTGTGTGTGTGTGTGTGTGTGTGTGTGTGTGTGTGTGTGTGTGTGTGTGTGTGTGTATGTGTGTGTGTGTGTGTGCTTGTGTGTGTGCGTGTATTATACATACATACACAAATATATACAGAGAGATCCCAAGACACAGATCCAAAGGCATAGAATCGCCAAGACTCCATTTCTATTTTCCTCTCTTTCTCTTTCCTTTTCCTTCTCGCTTTTGAACGAGTCCTCGCGTCGCGAAAAAAAGGTCCTCAGCTCCACCCGCTCCGGAGCCGAGACCCGCGATCGACGGACCCGGGCGGAGACAAACGAGATCGCTCCATCATAGATAATCGCCGAAACAATTGGCCAATCACGCCCGGTGTCAGATTATAGAAGCTACCACCCCCCCCCCCCCCACCCACCCCACCCAATCCCCCAATCCTCCATCCACTCCCCTCTCCCCACACACCCCACATTCTCTGCACGTCCCACGCCTATTCGACCCACACCCCTTACGCCCCTTACTCTCCTCCCCCTATCCCCTATTCCCCTCCACAACCCTCCCGTAATCCCCCCCTACCTTCCACACACCCTCCCCCCTCCCTTCCACACCCTCCCCCTCCCACCCTTCCACACCCCCTCCCCCCACACTTTCACACCCCACCCCTCCCTTCCACATCCCTCCTCCTCCCACCCTTCCACACCCCCTCCGCCCTCCCCCCTCCCTTCCACAACCCCATCCCCCCTCCCTTCCACAACCCCACCCCCCCTCCGTTCCACCCCCCTTCCCCCCCTCTAAACAAGTCTGGCCCGGAGATCCCAAGGAACAGGTGCCGGATTGACGCGTCTCGTAAGAAGGATCACAGGACGACCAGAAGGATCTCCTGAGGACTTCTGGAGGGAGGTCAGGGGAGGGGACGGGGGGGGGGGGGGGAAGGGCACACGGAGGGCCACCGCCCCTA
>BOPN01006188.1:12500-15000 GCA_017312705.2 Penaeus japonicus
CTTAAAATAGAAATATATACTAAACTTAACATAGAAATATATACTAAACTTAAAATAGAAATATATACTAAACTTAAAATAGAAATATATACTAAACTTAAAATAGAAATATATACTAAACTTAAAATAGAAATATATATAAAACTTAAAATAGAAATATATACTAAACTTAAAATAGAAATATATACTAAACTTAAAATAGAAATATATACTAAACTTAAAATAGAAATATATACTAAACTTAAAATAGAAATATATACTAAACATAAAATAGAAATATATACTAAACTTAAAATAGAAATATATACTAAACTTAAAATAGAAATATATACATGGATGCAAGAGAAGTCAATTGCAGTTATCTTGTGTCCCAAGGCAGATCGAGGGCTTGGTTTAGAGGAGGGAGTAAAGCTGCAAGAGAAGAGAATCTTACATACTCGAAATTCAGCCCATGGATCGACTTCATCAGAACACGTAAGTAAACTCGGAAGGGGCGGGGGGGGGGGGTCTCAGAGGAGTTGCAAGTTGCTTATACTGAAAGTTACTATGGATTAAATGTAGGTTGCATTGCAGATGGGCGGGGTGGGGGGGATGGGGGGGGGGGTCTCAGAGGAATTGCAAGTTGCTTATACTGAAAGTTACTATGGATTCAATGTAGGTTGCATTGCAGAGAAAACTATGATATGCCACAATGAGCCATTTTATTTATTAGCCATTTTCTCAGCCTGGAAATGAAATTGATAGAAGAAAAAAAATACATATCACCATGGAAACAAAGTAAGAACGCTTTTTGCCATAACACGCAAAGGCGAAAATCCAGTCAAATACCCGAAAAAGTGACCTGTATTGTACCCACTTCTGAAAGTTCACATTTTTTACAAATTCACTCAAAACCCTTTACATGTTCATTGGAAGTTGCACACAATTTAGAAGATAATGCTAAGGTTAGGTAATGTTAACCTATGCTAAAGTAGAATAATCTATGATCGCATAATTGCATCAGCTGATTTTGTAGATGTGAATATTTTTCTTCAACTTTTACACTGGCATTGCAATAGTTAAAAGTTTGAATTATCATTTATACGCTCGCACACGCACACGCACACGCACAGATATGTATATATATATATATATATATATATATATATATATATATATATATATATATGTGTGTATATATATGTATATATGTATATATATATTCGTATATATATATATATATATATATATATATATATATATATATATATATATATATATATATATATATGTGTGTATATATATGTATATATGTATATATATATTCGTATATATATATATATATATATATATATATATATATATATATATATATATATATATGTTCGTGTATATATATATATATATATATGTAAACAAACACAAACACACACACACACATAGATTCGTGTTAATACTATTACTTGCGTTGCTGTTCCAGAAAGCTTGAGGTGAAACTATTAGAACATACACGGAGCTTCCTCCAAATAATGTCTTTTTGTATTTCACCAGCTGAGTGCCCATGTTGCTACGGGGACAGATGGTACAAAGGAAAACAAGACCAATAATCCCACTTGGATTAGCTCCACTGCTGACTTCCTGGTTTGCTGGTCTACTGTGCATGGTATGTCATTGCTGAGATTTTTGTGCACTTTGTGTCATCTACACAAGTTGTATGGTTACGACTCATGGAGTTTCTCTCTCTCAATTAGAAATATGTAATATAGGTAGGCCTTCACTAGATTAGACCAGCATATAATTCAGAACCTTCGCTAATCCAGCACTGATTTTGAATTTCCCACGGTTCTACAATTGAGGCCCCGTGTGCCAAACAATCGTAACCCGAAATTCGTAGTTTTGAGTAAATCGCGATCAAAGTTAAACATTGATAACGCACATAGAATTGGTACGAATATGTAAGTATTAAACATGAAATGAAAGGTCTTGGGTAGTTTTGTTTAGTTAAATAGGTTTTGAAAGTAAATAAGAATATATCCGGTTAATTAAGATAGGGTTAACTATACCCCAATCAGTATGAGTAATTAATATAAAAATCTAAAGTAAATCTAAGTTATTATCTTAAGAGTAATTGTTTTAAATAGCAATATGTGAAGGTTTCATGATAGGTGTAAAAATAAATTTTATATAAATATTTATCGAGCGAAAAATTAAATATTTTTTTCTATAAAGTTTCGGGGCTAGGGTGGCGCGAGCGAGAGCGTTAGCGTGGCTGTGATTGGCTGAGGCGCGGCGTGGGAGTGACGTCACAGCCGTACGCGCCGCTGATTGGATTACGCACGTCAGGCAGGAACAGCTGGCCTGGGAACGTTACTATTCTTTGGCTGAGAATCGCGCGGGGTATCTCGCTATTTTTTAGCGCGCTTTTTCGCTCGACTTCCCACCGTGTTTTAGGTACGTAGAAGGTCGGATTTTGCTCGGCGACTTCACCATAAGATTTTTACACCCCTTTACTCCATGATGC
>BOPN01006188.1:20000-22500 GCA_017312705.2 Penaeus japonicus
CACTTTCGTCTCTCAACTCACTCCTGCCCTTCTCTGTCCCCCACTCTCGTCTCTCTCTCTCTCATCCCCACTCTGCCTCTCTCTCTCATCCCCCTGCCTGCCCCCTCTCTCTCATCCCCCTCACTCTCGTCTCTCTTATCCCCCTCACTCTCGTCTCTCTCTCTCTCATCCCCTCACCGTCTCTCTCTCTCTCTCATCCCCCCTCACTCTCGTCTCTCTTCATCCCCCTCACTCTGCCTCGCCCATCCTCCACTTCCTGTCTTCTCTCTCACCATCCCCCACTCTGCCCTCTCTCTCTCATCCCCTCACTCTTACCCTCTCTCTCTGTCCCCTCACTCTGTCTCTCATCCCCTCACTCTCGTCTCTCTCTCTCATCCCCCTCACTCGTCTCTCTCTCTCTCATCCCCCACTCTCGTCTCTCTCATCCCCCTCACTCTCGTCTCTCTCATCCCCACTTTGTGCCTCTCTCTCTCTCATCCCCCTCACTCGTCTCTCTCTCTCTCCTCCCCCTCACTCTCGTCTCTCTCTCTCTCTCATCCCCCTCACTCTCGTCTCTCTCTCTCTGTCATCCCCCTCACTCTCCTCTCTCTCTCTCTCTCTCTCTCTCCCTCCCCCTCTCTCTCGTCCCTCTGTCTCTCTCTCATCTCCCTCACTCGTCTCTCTCTCTCTCTCTCATCCCCCTCACTCTCGCCTCTCTCTCTCATCCCCTCACTCGTCTCTCTCTGTCTTCATCTCCCTTTACCACCCTCTCTCTCATCCACCTCACTCGTCTCTCTCTCTCTCTCTCATCCCCCCTCACTCTCGTCTCTCTCTCTCTCTCTCTCATCCCCCTCACTCTCGTCTCTCTCTCTCTCTCTCTCTCTCCCTCCTCACTCTCGTCTTCCTCTCTCATCCCCACTCTCGTCTCTTTCTCTCTCTCATCCCCCTCACTCGTCTCTCTCTCTCTCATCCCCTCACTCGTCTCTCTCTCTCTCATCCCCCTCACTCTCGTCTCTCTCTCTCTCTCATCCCCTCACTCGTCTCTCTCTCTCATCCCCCACTCGTCTCTCTCTCTCATCCCCCCCCACTCTCGTCTCTCTCTCTCCTTCATCCCCTCACTCTCGTCTCTCTCTCTCATCCCCCTCACTTTCGTCTCTCTCTCTCCTTTCATCCCCTCACACTCTCGTCTCTCTCTCATCTCCCTCACTCGTCTCTCTCTCTCTCTCTCATCCCCCCTCACTCTCGTCTCTCTCTCTCTCTCTCATCCCCCTCACTCTCGTCTCTCTCTATCCTCTCACCTGCCCTCTCTCTCTCACCCTCTCACCTGCCTCTCTCTCTCTCATCCCCTCACTCGTCTCTCTCTCTCATCCCCTCACTCTCGTCTCTCTCTCTCTCTCATCCCCCTCACTCTCGTCTCTCTCTCTCTCTCATCCCCCCCCCCACTCGTCTCTCTCATCCCCCTCACTCTCGTCTCTTCCCCTTCATCCCCCCACTCTCGTCTCTCTCTCATCCCCTCACTCTCGTCTCTCTCTCTCTCTCATCCCCCTCACTCTCGTCTCTCTCTCATCTCCCTCACTCTCGTCTCTCTCTCTCTCTCTCTCATCCCCCCACTCGCCTCTCTCTCTCTCCTCCCCCCCTCACTCGCCTCTCTCTCTCTCTCTCTCTTTCTCTATCTCCCCCACTCTCAGCCCTCTCTCATCCCCCTCACTCTCGTCTCTCTCTCTCTCTCTCTCTCCCCTCTCTCTCGTCTCTCTCTCTCTCATCCCCCTCACTCTCGTCTCTCTCTCTGTCATCCCCCACTCTCGTCTCTCTCTCTCTCTCCTCTCTCATCTCCCTCACTCGTTCTCTCTCTCTCATCCCCTCACTCTCGTCTCTCTCTCATCCCCCTCACTGTCTCTCTCTCTCCTCCCCCTCACTCGTCTCTCTCTCTCTCATCCCCTCACTCGTCTCTCTCTCTCTCTCTCCCCTCCCCCCTCACTCTCGTCTCTCTCTCTCATCCCCCTCACTCGTCTCTCTCTCTCTCTCCTCCCCCTCACTCTCGTCTCTCATCCCCCACTCTCGTCTCTCTCCCCTCACTCTCGTCTCTCTCTCATCCCCTCACTCTCGTCTCTTTCTCTCTCTCCTCCTCACTCTCGTCTTCTCTGTCATCCCCCCCCACTCGTCTCTCTCTCTCTCTCATCTCCCTCACTCGTCTCTCTCTCTCATCCCCTCACTACCCTCTCTCTCTCTCCTCCCCCTCACTCCCGTCTCTCTCTCTCATCCCCCTCACTCTCGTCTCTCTCTCTCTCTCTCATCCCCCACTCGTCTCTCTCTCTCCTCTCTCTCCTCACTCTCGTCTCTCTCTCTCTCTCATCCCCCTCACTCTCGTCTCTCTCCTCCCCTCACTCGTCTCTCTCTCTCTCATCCCCTCACTCGTCTCTCTCTCTGTCATCCCCCTCACTCGTCTCTCTCTCTCTCATCTCCCTACCTCGTCTCTCTCTCTCTCATCCCTCTCACTCTCGTCTCTCTCTCTCATCCCCCT
>BOPN01006188.1:30000-32500 GCA_017312705.2 Penaeus japonicus
TAACTCTTGATAAAATACCATAGAGATGATATTGTAGGGTGAAAACTACTCTTTCAATTAAATATGTATCTGCTCTACATTTTAGCCTTTATGCATAAAGAGGCCCTGATTTTTATTTATTTTTTTTTTTTACCGTAATTGGCTAAAAGAGTCCATTGCATAATTTGAAAGAAGGGAGAGAAAGAAAAGTTGTGTGGACATCTGAAAGAAATAGAGGGGAAGGGAAAGAGTGTGGGAGGAAGATTTTAAAAAAAGGGAGGGGGGAGTGGGAGAGGGAAAATGAGAGTGAAAAGGAGTGGAAGGCAGCAAGAGATGAAATGGGAGAGAGAGATAGGGGGAGGAGAGGAGAGAGAAAAAAGAGAAAGACAAAGACAAAGAAAGAAAAAGAGAAAGAGGGGAACGAAAAAATAGACATTGGGAAAAAAAGTTAGAAAATATAAAATTATGACCGATATATATCAACAAACCACAAAGTCAACTTCGTTAGAACGAAAACAAAACAAAAATCGATTTCAAAATCACGATTTTATGAAAAAAATGGAATACTGACGGAGAGAAAAAATAGTTCATTGATAAGGACGTTAGATAATGACTTTAAATAAAGGTTATCATATCTTCTCTGATAAGGTTAATGGAAGGTTAGGGTATGGGAGTGAGGGGGGAGGGGGGGGGTGGTAGTAGTACCTGGATACCATAATGAAAATCCACTGTGCATTAAATCTAATACTAGTTATTGCAAATTCAGTAGAGCTGGAGTCCACTGCAACAGACTATGCAAATGCGAAGGTAGATGCAGAACAATATCAATAATGATAATGGTAATGTTTGAAATAGAATGTCCTATATATTTCAACGCCGATTTTGATTAAATTGTCTAATTAATTTTGAGGTTCGTGTCATCTTGCACTTTTTACAATGCGAAGGATAGAAAACTGAAGATGTTGATGGTGTGTTGATGATGGTGATGGAAGAAATAGTTCTGGAAATTTTCTTTCCTATGTTTCAATACTGATATGTATTGCGGCTAGAGAATTGTGTTTTGTGCTTTAAATTGCATCGCATTTTTGCAATGTATATTTTTGTGCGAGGGGGAAGGTAATGTGTGGTTGGTTGTGATATGTGAAATTATAATTCTTGCACGCTCTTTACTCTTATATTAATACTACTTTCTGACTAAATTAAGGTTGGCAGATTTATACTTTGCTACTTATTTTTTGTCCGTCCTATTTTTTATTTTATTATTATTATTATTTTTTATTTTATTTGTTTCTTGCGCACATACCTGGCTAATATACCCCCCCCCCACCACCATACCACCTCTCCCTGGGCCTCCCCCCCCCCCTGGGAGCAACACCCCTTAGTGATCATGGAACATCAAAACGGACCATGAATTTCAAAACAGAAAAGATTCATGATGAGTCAAATGCAAGGTAAGTCTTATTTGCAATATCACAAAACTTGTTTGCATAGTATTTAGAGCATAACCATAAGATATGTAGCTAATAAAGAAGGACTTTTTCGCCCCGTAATTTCATCTTCCAAGTTTCCTATCAAGGAATACGTCTTTCTGGGAACTTTTTTGAAGAAAAAGTAATCTTAAATTAGATTTGTTTTCTTTACGTAAAACGTGCCTTCGACTCATTTCTCTTTTATTCGTAGATTCAAATAACGTTTTGATTGATAATGTCGACTAGGCCCTCTCATGTTCGAGTTTTTTTTTACTCCCTTAAGTCATTAAAAGAAAAAATGTTTTGTGTAATATCTGTAAAAAAGAATGCAATGAATAACGCGTAAATTCCTCTCTTCTTTAGTGTCAAATGGAACACTTACATTTCTATTTTTAAGGGAATCTTTACCAAACGTTAAATGTTATATGGATGTTATATATATGTTAGATTATGTTATATATGGATGTTAAATCATGTCATATATATATGTTAGATTATGTTATATATGTATGTTAAATTATGTTATATATGCATAATGTTAAATGTTATATGTATATGTATATTATGCATAATGTTAAATGTTATATGTATATGTATATTATGCATAATGTTAAATGTTATATGTATATGTATATTGTCAAAGTATTACTAATTGAATAGCGAAATTTCGTTAAGTATTTAATACGAAATACAAAGAAAGAAATAATGGTTCACTTTTGGTTTTGTTAAGGTGCTTCGAATCAAGTTCACGTAAGCAGGTGCATAGGCCTACTCGAAGTTTCCACTATTCCCACAGGAAATAAAGTCTAAGTCTACTGAAGTCTTTCGTAAACGATGAACAAAGATCGTTGTTGCATTTCATCATCAGCTTTACTTCTAATGAAATTGAAACATTAAATAGCTTGTCTTGCCATTCTATTCATTCACAACTTTTAGAATAACTAAAACATAAAACCTATGCATCGTTAAAAAAAAAAAAAAAAAAAAACACATTTCGACCGTTTATGAAAACAAGCATATATATACAATGCCTGATATGAGAGAAAACAACT
>BOPN01006188.1:37500-40000 GCA_017312705.2 Penaeus japonicus
ATATACATATACGTATATGTATACATATACATATACATACATATATACATATACAAATACAAATACAATACAAATACCTATACATATACATACACATACATACAGATATAACACATATAAACACTTATAAACACACACATGTCTGTACACACACACACACACACACACACACACACACATATATATATATATATATATATATATATACATATACATATATATATGGTCTTGCCCTTGGTCTCTTTCTGTCGTGTATTTCCCATTCTGTTCTTATCTTTGTCCTTCAGTTTTTTAGTTTCCGATGTATATGTCCTGCCCACTTTTTCTTTTAATGCTATTAATTATATCCTCTACTTTTGTTTGTTGTCTGATCCATGTAGCTCTTTTTCTGTCTCTTAAGCTAACACCTAGCATAAGCCTTTCCATTCCTCTTTGAGCACTTACTAATTTCCTCTCAAGTACTTTGGTCATAGTCCATGTTTCTGACCCATATGTTATGACGGGTAGGACACATTGGCCAAAAACCTTTCTCTTTAGACATAGTTGCAGACGACCTCGTAATATATTACTGTGTACCAAAGGCATTCCAACCTAACATGATTCGCCGAATTATCTCGGCTTCGCAGGATGTATTCGTCTGGATGAGTTTCCCTATGTATACATACTAGTTTACTGTTCTAGTACCTCGCCCTGTACTTGTATTTGCTTAACTGGGGATTCGACTGTTGGACATGAGTTTAGTCTTTTTCATGTTCCTTTTAAGGCCAATCTTCATACTTTCCCTATTTAAATCGCCCCATTAATTGTTGTAATTCATTAGCTGATTCGCCGAAAAGAACAATGTCATTTGCAAATCTTAGATTGCTTAAGTGTTCATCCCCAACTTTAATCCCTATCTCCTTCTAATCTAACTTCTTGAATACTTCCTCTAGGCAAGCTATAAACAGCTTGTATTTCCTCTACTCTTTGTTTACGAATTGCATCTAGTACTGCCGTTATCTGTATCGAGTAGAATGCCGTTTCGTAATCTACGAATGCCATACACAGAGGTTTTCTATATCCGTTATTCGTTTGTTTCCTCTCTTATTTAGATAAGTGTGTGGATATGGTCTGTAGTTGAGAATCCGCTGCGGAACCCAGCCTGTTCCGTGGGTTTTTGTGAACAGTTTATAGATTACTGAAAGGAGGCATATAGGTCGGTAATTCTTTAGGTCTTTTGCGTCCCCCTTTTTGTGTATCAAAATTATTATTGCGTTTTACCAGACATTTATTAAAAAGATTGGTTAGTTTTATCTCTCCTGCTTCTTGAATAAAATCTCTACACTAATGCCATCTTCTGGCGTTTTTCTTCTTTCCATGCCTTTTAGTGTCCTTTTTACTTCCTCTACCGTAATGTTTGGGACGTCTCCAATTGTTGTTTGCCTCCGTTCGTAGTTGATCGTTTGAGTGGTATAGGTTGCTATAGAAGTCTTCTACTACTTTGATAATTTCATTTTTATTGTATGCCACCTCTCAATTGGGTTTCTTTACTTCATACATTTTTTTTCCTATTCCGAGCCTCTTTGTTGTCTTAAGGTTGGTGCCCGAAAGCAAAGCTTCATTTATATTTCGTATGTTAGATTTGCGTACATCTTCTTTCTTATTTTTGTTTATCGTCTTAGCTCTGATTCTGATTCTATTTTGTCTCTAATTGATGTTATTTTCATGTCCCTACGCTGTTTCATAAGCTTTTTTGTCTCTACCGAAAGTTTACTGAACTTTTCTTTTTCGTCTTTACCCCCTATTTCAAGTGCAGCTTCCTTTAATATCTCACTGAATTGGTCGTTCATTTGGTCTATGTCAAGATCTTCGAGAGCTGAGTATCTGTTTCAGATGTTAAGACTAAATTCTGCGCCATATTCATAATTTAACTCGAGTTCTGACCAGTCTATATGTATATATATATATATATATATATATATATATATATACATATACATATATATGAATATACATATATGTATATGTATATATATATATAGATAGATAGATACATAGATATAAATGCGTGTGCGTTTAAGTATTCATATAATATAATATATATATATATATGTATATATATGTATATGTATATATATGTATATGTATTATGTATATATATTTTGATATATATGGATGTGTATATAGATACATACAGAAATATATATATATATATATATATATATATATATATATATATATATATATACATGTTTAACATATATATTTGATATGTCTATATATACATATGTGTATATCTATGTATATATATGTATATATATCTATATGCATAGGATTATGTATATGTATGCACGCACAGAAAAACACACACATATACATATATGGACATACGCACATAAACACATACTCACAGACACACACACACACACACACAGACACACACACACACACACACACACACACACACACACACACACACACACACACATATATATATATATATATATATATATATATATAT
>BOPN01006188.1:45000-57500 GCA_017312705.2 Penaeus japonicus
AATGCCGTCTGAAGAGTTGTGTCTTATGCACACACACACACACACACACACACACACACACACACACAGACCATAACTATAATACACGATAAAACAAACACGTTAAAACGAATATAATCCTAGAAGTGCATGGGTTAACCCATTGCAGACGGAGATAAATTTGCTTGCCCAGCCTCCAGGATAGGTTTTATTTTAGAGAGAGACCACTTGAAGCAATATAATTTGAAGCATCCAAATCTCTTTCAGTCATTCATTGTAAAACTAGAGCGGTTTTTGTGTTTTATTTTTTTGTGTGTTTTATTGAGTTTAGAGACTTATATGTGCCGTATGACAGGCTCTATCAGTGCTGCAGTTGACTAAAATTGTAGTATGTTATCCATATTAGCTCATTATTTTCTTTATACTCAATGTGATAGAAGTATTGCTGTTTTATGGGAGGACAAAAGGCAACTTTATTTTTTCGTATTTTTGTGCTGTCATGAACGAATACGAAACATATAACCACCTACAATAAAGATAACAAGAAGAGGTAGGGAAGAGGAATGAAACCTGTGCTTGTGACTGTGAGTGCCACAGTGAAAGACATCCATATTGGCACAGGAGCACATTTTAGACACTGGGTATGGATTGAGTCACCTTCCTCTTCTCGTTCTGCCTGCACATCCTTCATCGGCGGTACTTTAGAGCAAGGGTTCATCAACTTAGTGTGTGCCATCGCTCTATAGAGACAGTGCATGCTAGAGACCGTGGATGGGTGCCATTCAAGGCTCTCTCACCTGCTGGTGCTAGAAAAAAGTGGTGCCATCTAGGTTTTGGACGTTAAGCTTGCACGATATTACGGTAATTATAGTAATTAGGACTGCAGTAGCCATCATCACTCATTCCTTTTTCATAGCAAAATAAAATAGCACAGTGATCCAAAATCCCCGAACGTCGTGTACGTCATGACGCCCGTCGTCAGGCCAAAGCTCCTACGTCATGTATGTCATGACACCCGTACGCAATGGGTTAATCCATGATTGCGCTTTCGACTCAAACCAGGTGGCTGCCACTGAAACTGCACAGAAAACTAAGATAAGGATTGGTAGTGGTTGATCACTCCTGATAAGAATCTGAGCTTTGCAGATGATCTTAAAACTGTTATCGTTCAAGTGATGTGTAACTCTGTCACTATCGAGCCAATGGACCTCAAGGGGATAATAGTGTTTTTAAATCGGGGTTCTACAAGCCATAATAGCGGGGTTCTACTTGTCATACTTGTCTACTTGTGGGGTTCTTTTAGCTATAAAACCGGGGTTCTACAAGCCATAAAACCGGGGTTCTACAAGTCTTAAGCCAGGGATTTACAAGCCATAAAAAGCCGGGGTTCTGCAGGCCATAAAGCCGGGGTTCTACAGGCCATTAAGCCGGGTTTATTTAAGACTTAATCCAGGTTTTACAAGCCTTAAACCGGGGTTCTACAAATCTTAATCCGGGGTTCTACAACCATTAAATCGGGGGTCTACGAGCCTTAAACCGGGATTCTATAAGCCTTAAGTCGGGGTTCTACAAGCCTGAATTAAGCTGAGTCTCCACATGCCTTGAACCGGGGTACCTGTCTCCTTATGAGACTTGGGGTACCAAACACGAGTATGGGATTATCACCCTTATAGAGACACACGCCCGCATATTCAGGGAATGTTTGACCGAACCATCGCGGTTAGTGAGGATCTGTAGTCTGTATTCGACTTAGAAGTTTGTTAGGTATCAGTTTGTTGGAATATCAAGTTTTGACATCATTGGAAAACGCTCTGAAACGATCCATGACACACTGAACCGAGAAGGGAGTGACATTGTAATGTAAACAAAGGCGAAATCTGGGTATTGGAACCTGAGATTTAAACAGGAAGCGAATTTTCTTTTGCCTCCGGATTTATCTTATTTTTTATTTGTCTATATTTTTCTTTCTAGAAACATGTTCAACGGAAAACCTTTTATTAGTTTATGTTTATTGCAGAAGTGCGATAACACACACACACACACAAAACATGCATATCTATATATCTGTCCCTATATATGTGTATGGTATAATCACACACTCACAAACGTACTCACTCCTTCCTTCCCTCCCTCCCTACCTCACTCACTCACTCACTCACTCACTCACTCACTCACTCACTCACTCACACACACACACACACACACACACACATACACATATATATATATATATATATATATATATATATATATATATATATATATATATATATATATATATATATATATATATATATATATATATGTATGTTATCGCCGTTTGGTGATATTAAGGAATGACTGAGACCGCAGTGTTTGCACGCACTTCGCTTTATTGATAGTGGTCAAAACCTGTCGATACAATATAATAATTAACATAAAAATTTGTAACATTTAAGTTAACAGTAGTGATTACAATGTAGTAAGGACATAAGGATATAAATAATGAATAAAGCTGAACATCATAGGAACATAGTATCTTAATGTTATTGTGATATTATCTAAATAATAATATTCATCCTAATTTAACACTTAGGAGCGTTTATAATCAGTTATATCAAATATTCCCACAAATCATAATAACAATGATATCATAATATAGGTACGTACACGTTGCGGGCACAGAAACACCTCTGTTTGCTCTTGCATGTGATAATCCTTGGAGATGTGATATCTAAGGTGCTGTGTCTCGTACTGCCTCTCCTCGACTGTTTATGCTTTTCTTTCGCTCTACATATGTGGTCCTTCACAGCCTATCGTGGTAGCCTATCGTGGCTTCGTCAGGACGGGATACAAGGGAGAGACTGTGCGTGATACGTAAACACATCTTTGGTGGTGGATGTAGGGCCATGTGGTGCGGTTGGCTATGTGGGGCCATTGTGGGGTCGCTCAGTGACACCACCTGACCTGCTTAAACCTTTCCATCGCTGATTGCTATAGGGGCATAAGCCACATACCAATTTTATCACTGTACTGTATCTGTTAACAGTATGGTTATAGCATATATATATATATATATATATATATATATATATATATATATATATATATATATATGTATATATATATATATATATATATATATATATGCATATATATATATATATATATATGCATATATATATATATATATATATATATATATATATATGTGTGTATATATACATATATATATATATATATATATATATATATATATATATATATATATATATATATATATGTGTGTATATATATATATATATATATATATATATATATATATATATATATATATATATATATATATATATGACATATACATATATATGTATATATGTATATATATATTTATATATTTATACACACACATTCATATATATATATATATATATATATATATATATATATATATATATATACATACATATATATATATACACACACATATATATATATATACATATATATATATATATATATACATACATACATATATATATATATATGTGTGTGTGTGTGTGTGTGTGTGTGTGTGTGTGTATGTGTGTTTCCATACATAAATGTAGATAAGAGCAGACAACTGACGCCTGTTCCTCCCGCAGTGGCGGACCAAAGCGACGCCGCCCCGAGCGCGTCGACGGAGACCAAGAGAACGCCGCAGAGCCTGATCACAGAGGAGCAGGTGAAGGCAGCGCTGAAGGCAGACAAGGGCGACGACGCGCGCCTCACCTCGTGGGCCGTGAAGGACTTCACGAAGAAGGGCGACAACTATGCCTGCGTCGTCACCAGCATCGAAGTCCGGTACAGCGCCTCCGGCAGCGAGCGCGGGGTTACGTATGTTGCCAAACTGAACCCTTGTCGGCAACCGGAAACCTTAAAGAGATTCGCCACTGCGGTCTTTGAAAAGGAGATTGGCTTTTACGAGCAGATCGCGCCGGTATTGAACGCAGAACTAGTGGCCATAGGGCAAGACCCTTTGAAATTCGCTAAGTGTTTTGCTCTGTTCAGAGAGACAGACAGCGAAGTGATCATTCTAGAAGACCTCCGCAAATCAGGCTTCCAGATGTTTGACCGCAAGAAGGGCATGGACAAAGCCCACACGACCCTCGTTGTGAAGGAGCTCGGGAGGCTTCACGCTGCGTCAGTGATAATGATGAACAACATGCCTTGTAAGCTGGGAGAGAGATATCCTTTCATCTTGAAAGATTTCTCGTCGTTCAATGAAAATTCTTATGACGATTTTAGTAACATATTTGCGGCGTATTTGAACAACGCAGCGGCCATGACGGAGAAGATAGGCGGCTATGGGAATGTGGTGACGTGGATGCGAGAGACGGCCCCGGTTTGCGTCGACTTATTCGATGAGCAGTTGAAAAGCAGCCCTCCCTTTGAAGTCATATGCCACGGCGACTGCTGGAACAACAATGTTCTCTTCAGGTAAGATTGATGTTTTATTGGCCAAGCGAAAATTTGCGAAGGTCTTTTACACATACCGATAAATCAGGATTCAAATGATCTTTTATTCATGACCTTTTCAATAGAATAAATTATCCCATTCAGTGATTTTGGTTAGTTCATACGAAGCATGTCCAGTGTCCACGTCAGAAAGAAGATGGATGATGTACAGATGTCCATACGATATCTATTAGATGAAAAATATCAGCAATCAGCATCGCGTTACTCACCAGCTTATGACCAACGGCAAGATACAGCGCTTCCCCAATAATCCCGAATTTCTTTTCAACTCCTCAGATACAACGACGAGGGCGTGCCGACAGACGTGAGGCTGGTGGACCTCCAAGTGTGCCGCAAGGCCTCGCCAGCAACCGACCTCAATTACCTCCTGTACACGAGCCTCAACGGGGGCGAGAGGAGAGAACACCTTGACTCCTTCTTGAAGTCGTACCACAACTCCTTCTGCAACGTCCTGAAAGACGGCGACAGGGACGCCCCTTTTACCTTGGAGGACCTCAAGGGAGAGTACCACAACAAGAACCTATTCGGTCTCCTGATGGCTGTGATGATCGTGCCCATAGTGGTGAGCGAGGCAGCTGAGATGCTGGACTTGGACAACATTGACACCGACGACGTGGAGGTCCTCATAAAGGACCAGCGCGAGAAGTCACTTCAGCAGGTCGACAACAACCCGCTCCTGAAGCCGCGTCTGCTCAGCGTCTTCGATGAAATGATCGAGTACAAAGTCATCTGTGTTAAAAAGGATTAGTGCTTTTTGTTATCGAAAGTGCGTCTGTGTTTGGTTGTCAGTAAGAAGGAGCATAGCCATTATTTTTTATTACTGTTTTTATTTCTATTCATATTATCATTAATATAATTAATCCTGTTGCTATTTTTGTTGTTATTGTTATTAATAGTGTTATTATCAATTACTATGATTTTCATATTCGATTATCAGTATTATCTTCATTATTATCATTAATATCATTATTTCAATAATCATTATTATTATTACTACCACTACTATTACTGATATCAATTACTATTACTATTGTTATTATTAGTATTGCCATTATGATTATAAGTTCTAATATCATCAGTAGTAGTTGTAGATGTAAGGCAATGACATAAAAATGTAGATGAGTATAGTTGTATAATAATTTTTAATAAAAAAACATGCAGTTAAATTATCTTTATTTTCTGGCAGACAGACAAACAATTGCATAAGCAGATTCATATATAATCATATTCATAAATCATAGACGAACACATGAATTACCTCTGAGAGTAAATCACACACACACACACACACACACACACATATATATACATATATATATACATATGTACATATATATATATATATACATACATATATGTATATATGTATATGTATATATATATATGTATACACACACACACACACACACACACACACACACACACATATACATATATATATATATATATATATATATATATATATATACACACATATATTATATATATATATATATATATATATATATATATATATATATATATATATATATATAAAGAGATAGAGAGAGAGAGAGAGAGAGAGAGAGAGAGAGAGAAAGAGAGAAAGAGAGAGATATATACATATACATATATATATGTATATATATATTTATATACATATATATGTATACATATATATATGTATATATATATTTATATACATATATATGTATACATGTACCGTACCGTCCCGTACCGTCCCGTATATACATATATACACCTCCTCCTACTTCCTCTTCTCTTCTCTACCTCTCTCAAACATTCTAATATATGATAGTTAAAGATATTGAAGGAAGAATTGTAACATATATACACCTCCTCCTACTCCCTCTTGTCTACCTCTCTAAAAATTCTAAGAATTATATACAACTCCTCATATTCCCTCTTCTTTACCTCTCTTGAACATTATAATATATGATAGTTAAAGATATCAAAGATGAAATGATTGAAGGAAACATATATACACACTCCCTCTTATCCACCTCTCTCAAAACACAACTGAGAACGATCCAAACATTACGGTAGAGGAAGTAAATCGGGCACTAAAAGCATGAAAAGAGGAAAACACTTAAGCGACAGGTTGGTGATAATAAATATATACCTTCTCCTACTTCTCCTATATATATATACATATACACTTACCTCCTCCTACTTCATCTTCTCTACCTCTCTCAAACACTCTAATACATGATATGATAGTTAAAGATATGAAAGAATTGAAAGAAAGAAATGTAAAATAACAAGAGAATATAAAAGCCTAAATCTATTAAGAAAAATATTGAAAATTATAACATAACTGATTATATGTCTAGATATGAAAAATCCTAAGAATAATAATGCATAGATTAATTAAAAGTAATTAATGATTCTAATTATCTGGAATTATAGTTAAGAATAAAAAAAATGGGATAATAAACTTTTATTTTAACACATACAAATATACATTCTCCTAAACTTTTACTCAACACATACATATATACACACATATATACACACATATATATAAAGATAGGAAAATGAAATGATTGCAGAAATATCAACACATACAAATATACATTCTCCTAAACTTTTACTCAACACATACATATATACACATATATACACATATATATATATATAAAGAGAGAGAGAGAGAGAGAGAGAGATTCAGAGTGAAAAGAGGAAAGAGTTAGAGGGAGTGGAGAGAAGGGTGAGAGAGAGAGTGGGAGGAAAGGAGAGGGGGGGGGGAGGGAGAAAGGGAGGAGAGAGGATACACAAATTACATAAACACTCCTTAGGTCACCGGGCACTGGCTGTAAGTTGGAGAAAAGCTGAAATCTGGTAATAACTGGTGTTTCAGGCCAAGCTTCTGAAACCAACCTCATCAGTGAAGACACAATTATGATGATAATAATTAATAATGATAATGATATTAATAGTAAAGTATAATGATGATAAAGATGGTAGTGACAATAATAACGAAGATGATGAAAATAATGGTAATGACAACAATGATGATGATAGTAATGATAATGATGATAATAATGATGATTGTAATAATAATGATGGTAATGATAATGATAGTAATGATAATAATAAGGATTACAATAACGATATTGATAAAAATAATAATGATGATATTGATAATTATACTAAGGATGAGGATAATAAGATGATAATTACACTAAGTGATAAGGGTA
This sequence comes from Penaeus japonicus, assembly GCA_017312705.2. NCBI lineage: Eukaryota > Metazoa > Arthropoda > Malacostraca > Decapoda > Penaeidae > Penaeus > Penaeus japonicus. Next base: position 52,677 of record BOPN01006188.1, read on the forward strand.
ATGAATATAATGATGATGATAATAGCAACGATACTAATAATTGTGATAATGTGACTACTCATACCACTTATAATATCAGTAACAAAAATCAAGTGTTAAAGTGATATACGTGATATAAATTGTGAGCCTCCCTATGACCCCACCATAAAACAGGAAAACCATCACACACACATACACACACACAACCCCCCTCACACACAGACGAACACCCCCCCACCACACACACACACACACACAGACGAACACCAACCCCCCCCCCCTCCACACACACACACACCCGCACGTTCATTCAGGACAAATGGCGGAAGAAAATTATTGTCCTTCGGATGTTATGAACTCGAATGACATGGCCTTGTGAGCTGCGGTGAATGAGCTGAGTCATTGTAGTCAGCACAAGGCATAGACGTATATGGGTTTCTGTTTGTGTGAGGAAATGTGTGTTTGTGTGTGTGCGTAAGCGTGTACTTGTGTGTGTGAGTAAGCGTGTGTTTGTGTTTGTGTGAGTAAGGGTGTGTTTGTGTGTGTGAGTACGAGTGTGCGTAAGTGTATGCTTGTGTGTGTGAGTAAGCGTTTGTTTGCGTGTGTGTGAGTAAGGGTGTGCTTGTGTGTGTGAGTAATTGTGTGCGTAAGTGTGTGTGAATAAGCGTATGTTTGATTGTATTTGTGTGTATGTGTTGCGTGAAACTCTCTCTCTCTCTGTATGTGTGTGTGTGTGTATGTGTGTGTAGCTCCTCAATTGGGCCTTGCCTCGTTGCAACTTTATTACTGTAATAAAAGAACCAGAACAAGGTCGCAATGTGGCCTGGGTGTGTTGCCATATGATGTTTTTATTTCAGCAGTAAGTTACACTCCAGAGTTACCTTTTTTCATTTAATATTTTGGCTTTAAATAGCTAAAATTTACCAAAATGAAAATGCACTTTCTCTAATACGGATTTAAATTACTTAGAGCATTTTTCCTCCATGTCTTTGCCTCTATATACTCCATGACCTGAGACCTATCGGCACAGTAAGCATGACATGCTAAAAATATTAATGCAATTCACCATGACTTTCCAAATTCGAACAAAGAGGATTTAATGTATGATGTCATCTCACTTACTTCCTCTTGAAACGTTAAATTTCGTAATGCTATTTATAGTTATGTAATCTTTGATTCCTATATTTTTTTTTCTCGAAACATTAATTAAAAAATGAGAAAAAAATGTAAAAAGAGGTACCTTGTTGTAAATAAAGTTTGAACATATCATATTACAAAAAAAAATATTAAAATAAGAAAACAAGTAAAAATAATTAAGATAATGATGATAAGGAAACAATGCGTTGATTAAATCAGAATAAAGAAGAGAAAGTATTTAACTGGAATGAAAAAAAATACTAAATTTTGTGAGGTGTTCGTCTTAAACAACTTATGTCTATTGTCTTATTTAATAATTAATACCAGACCGTCAAGATAGTGGGTAGACCATAATATGAACTAATATTAGAAAACCTAAAGTTTCAAAGCAGAACAACCTAGCATATAAACTACAGTAAGAAAAGTTTCCTAACAGACATTTACAAATTTTAGGACAATTACTTCTCAACTTCACTTCGTACAGATCTATCCGACAGACACATATATTCTCTCGAATATATTCCGAATATATTCTCTCTCTCTGTCTCTCACTCTATCTCTCTCTCTCTCTCTCACCCCCGTCTCCAGAATAATGGCAACTCATGGCAACTGCTCTGTGATGGTTTCCCACACTCGGCTTATAAATTATTTTCAGTCGCTGTTCACAAGAGGTCGACAGCCTCGAGTCAGCGAAGTCATTGTACCCGCATCCATCTCGCCTCTAACACCATCCCGCGTAATGTTGAGTGACTTTCAACCAACAAACAGTCTTATACTAATTCAACAGTGGCCTTGTTATATCTTTAAAACAGATGGCTCAAGAGGCGGATGGTATCATAGAAAGGAAAGCGGGAGTAAGAAATGGGAGAGGAAAGGAGAGCGCACGCGGTAAAGAGGGAAAGACGAGAAATTGTGACGTATACAGAGAAGTAGGAATTTTAACGGTCTTGCTTGTTTCACCTAATTAAAGCTGTTTCATTTAATTATCAACAGTCATAACTCATCTAACCTTTCACCTTTCTTTCATCTGTGGTGTTTCTGCGTTACCGTTGATATCCATTTTTATTACTCCATGAATTTTTACTTTAATCAGTAAAGATAAGATACTCCACAATTAAACGGTAATCTGCCACCACTGACTTATAAAGTGTCTGGTATCTTATGCTTTATAGGTAGATTATGAAAGGAACATTGAAAATAATGCTTTCACTTCACTATTTATTTACTTATTTTTTACTTTGCCTTTGGGTCTAGATTGTGTCTAATGAGTAAGATTGTTAAAAAAAAGGAAACACTCTAATAGGAAAAAAAAAAAAAAAATCCCCAGGACATTCACGTCAATCCTTTCCAATGGGTTAAGATATCTCTGTAATGGGTGTCTGTGCCGATGTACATGATAACAAACGAGCTAATCAGAGTGTCAAGGCAGTTGCCACTCTGCCTTGTGATGCTCGTTTTTCTCTCCCACACACTGACATGAAGCTTAACGAAAACCAGCACAGCATCCATCCCGAATGACACTGTATAAATGGTGTTAGTAAGGCTGAGAATAGGGCCACATAGTATTGTCTTATAAACGGTTGTATAAATAAAGGTGTTGACCCTCTTTGTGTGGGATACCAGGAGCCACTATCATGCGCTTTTGAAGTGGAAAAAAGGTACATAATTTTCAGATCAAAGAACCCATGTCTGTAGTGACCGGGATGTTATGGAGATGATTAATGACCGAAATCCGTCTAAGAAATTGAAATTGATGTTTTTTTTTCACTGTGTAACCGAGGATATTGTCAATATATGGAAGTGACACTATGTAACAATTATTTCATGTGACTCTTCTGCATAATGTTATTAGGAGTATCTTTGTGAATTAATATTAAGTATCACTTAGTTTAGATAGCCTTTTGTAATTTGTACAAAGATTATGTAATAGTATAAAATAAGGATTATTATAAAAAAACAAACAATTAAGAGTATTGTAATCCACTGAGGTTGCCCATTTCGGTATCACATAAAACGTCCTGTCATAAAGATATGAAAAACGAATACCGGTGGCGGTATGTCTGAAAACCGATGATTAACTTGAGAAATTTGATATCACGATTTACTTGGCACTAGATAAGATATTTTAGGGTATTGATAATGTCACAAAAGTTAGAGAATAGAATGAACATTCTGCGTAAAATTGGTGACGTATCATGAATGACGTCACAGAAAGGGACCCTTGTGTTCAAGTGAGGGGCGACTGTACAAAGACCTGGTTACACCCGGAGCAAGGTGACATAAGGCGAGCCGAGGGGTACACGAGCAGGAGGTTCTATCTATCCTACCATCGAGATGTCATCTGCTTCGCTTCTTGCCTCAGATGAAAATGGCATTTTCATCGCCATGAGGGGTGACGTCCCCCCATGACACGTTTACCAAATTAAACCCGCTAAAAGAGCGGGTTTAAAGGCTGATTTTGAAGGCTCAGTTCAAGGGCTGAGTTCAAAGGCTGAGTTAAATGAAGGCGCTGTCACACTAGCATATTTTCCGTCTTTCTTTTTGTCAAATTTCAAAAATGGTCAATTTTTGGAGGCACGCAGTCACACTAGCGCTTAACCGCCAGGATACAGTTGTAAAAAAAGGCGCCGAGCAAGCAATAGTGCGCGGCGATGCTAAACTTTGATTTAGAAGATGATGAGCGTAACAAGAAAAAGCAAGAAAATGTTCTTAATCAAATATTCCTCTGAAGGGCGTGTGTCCATACAAGAGAAATGGCACAGTTCAATGTGTTTCAAAACTGGAGGAGAAATGGCGCGCTCTGCGGCTGACGAGCACTTAAAGCAATTTTTAATTACGGAAATAAAATTTAGATTTGCATATTTATATCTTTTTATTTTCATAATATTTATAAGAAAAATAAGATTAATTAAATTTTATTATAATTAATGATTTTAAACAAATACAAACATTTTAAAACATAGTTCTTGATTTGAGTCCGCTTGGTTTAAAAGACAACGGAAATATTTTCACGCGGAAACTCGGATTTATCGTCTGACTAGAAAAACAACAATTCGCTCAAAAATTGATGGAAAAGTGCTAGTGTGACAGCGCCTTAAGGCCGGAACTCCAGACCGGATGCTCAGGTCATGACTGCCTCTCAACGAAGAAGAAAGAAGAGTGAAGACAGAAATCTTCAGAGAGTGTCAGAGTGATTGCTATGAGAGGTATGTATAAGAAGTTGTTTTTGTATGTGTTGAGTTTTTATGTGATTTAATATACTTATAAAGAAAACATGATTAGCCTAGTTTCATTATAATTCCTCTTCACAGTAATTAAAACTACAGGTGTAAGCGGATAACCTTAACACGTCACGTTACCATTTTATGTTTCTGTTAAAGGAGATTATCCTGATTTAGATTACGCAACTAATCAACGTCCATACTTTAGTTGTTGTTTTTTCTTTTTTTTTTATATCCCCTTTTGGGTAAGTTGAGTGAGAGGGATATTAGTTAATCCTAGATTTCGTTGATAATAAAGAAATACCTAAGTGAAGGAGTGCGACATGTCCCCCTTATGCACTAGGGCAGTCACCAAGGCCAATGGTGTCTATGTACTGGCTTGCGCAGGGGTATCATAATCTTAATCTGTAAAAAGAAATTACTTTGGCACCTCTTGATGTTGTTGCAGAGAGTACCAGTAGCGACCATTAGGTCTCTGATATAATTC
>BOPN01006189.1:7500-10000 GCA_017312705.2 Penaeus japonicus
TCTCTCTCTCATTTTCTCTCTCGCCCCCCCCTTCTCTCTCTCTCAATCGCGTGTGCTCTCTCTCTCTCTCTCTCTCTCTCTCTCTCTATCTATCTATCTATCTATCTATCTATCTATCTATCTATCTATGTATCTATCTCCCTCCCCCCCCCTCTCTCTCTCTCATATATTTTTTGCTAACCACCCCCTCCCCTCCCCCTCCACTCTTCTCATACTCCCTCCCCTAAAACTCTCTCTCCACTCTCTTTTCTCTTTCTCTCTCAATCTCTATTTCCACCTGTTATCCCATTTACAGTTTACCCTTTACTCTTCTCTCCGCCAATACAATCTGTTTGTAAGAGGTAACAGCCTTTAATTAACACAGAAACGAGTGAAATATATGACACTACAGGGAATTGTTCCTGATGTGTGAGACTGATGCACGTGGTTAAAAAAGAGGGTAATCGTGTGAAATATTATTGTAATAATTGTTGGGTATGATGTCATGTAACACACATACACGTGCACACACACACACACACAAACACACACACACACACACACACACACACACACACACACACACACACACACACACACACACACACGCTCTCTCTCTCTCTCTCTCTCTCTCTCTCTCTCTCTCTCTCTCTCTCTCTCTCTCTCTCTCTCTCTCTCTCTCTCTCTCTCTCTCTCTCTCTCTCTCTCTCTCTCTCTCTCTCTCTCTCTCTCTCTCTCTCTCTCTCTCTCTCTCTCTCTCTTTTCCACTTTTCTTTAGATTATCATCATAATTTTATTTTTCAACCATTTTCATAATTGTTATTACTCTTATCATTAACATGATAATAATAATTATTATTTTGTTACTATTATCATAATTACGATTATTATTATTATTATGATTATTGTTATTATTATTATTATTATTATTATTATTATTATTATTATTATTGTTATTATCATTATCATAACTATTATCATTATTATTATCATTATCCTTTTTATCATCATTATTATCATTATCATTATTATCATCATTATTATCTTTATTATTGCTACTATCATTATCATTATCATTGTAACTATGATCATAGTAGTAGTATTATTAATATTACTGTTATTACCATTACTATCATTATTCTTATTTCTATCATCATTATGATCATTGCCATAGTTGTTATTATTGATATTAGTATCATAATCTTTATCATTATCATTACTATCATTATTACTATCATTATTATCCTCATTATATATACAATATATATTATCATTATTACTACCATCTTCACTATTAACTTTTATTTTTTATTTTTTTTTATCATCATTAATAATGATTACCACCATCATTACTACTACTACTACTACTACTATCACTATCAACCACACCATTATTAATATGATCCTTACTCCAAACTTACCCCCGCGAGGACAACTCCAGAAGAGAGCCGCATTCTGAGTAAGACCTCGAGGCACAGGATTAGCGCTGCCCCTTGGAGTGCCACTTGAGGGAGGGAGGACGGGGGGCAGGTCCTGCTGGAACCGGAATGTATGGCTGCTGGGGTCTCTCCACCTAGGGGGAGAGGGGGGAGAAGACGGAGGGGTGGGTTGAAATGGTGTTTGTTGTTTGTTTGTTTTGTTTGTTTGTTTGAGGGAAGGGGGGGAGGGAGGGGGGTTGTGAGGGGAGAGGGGAGTGGAAGAGAGAGGGGGGGGGGTAGAGGAGGAAAGAGAGAGGATGGGGTAAAAGAAAGAGAGAGAGGAAGTGAAAGGGAAGAGAGATAGAGAGAGAGAGAAGGAAAGAGGGTGGTGAGAGAAAGAGAGAGAGAGAGAGAGAGAGAGAGAGAGAGAGAGAGAGAGAGAGAGAGAGAGAGAGAGAGAGAGCAGATTGAAGAGGAAGAGAAGAAATAGAGGGAACAAGGAGGGGAGGCGAGTGATGTACAGTTTGTACCCACGCCTCCATGTCTGTGTATCTATTCATCTGTCTATCGCCAGATCTATGGATGTACATAAATGTCTATCTGTATGTCTGTCTGTCTGTCAGTCTGTCTATCTTTTTCGACGTTTTATTTCCCTGTCTATCTTCATCTATCTGTAATTGTTTGTATGTGTATGTGTGTGTGTGTGTGTGTGTGTGTGTGTGTGTGTGTGTGTGTGTGTGTCGGTGTTTGTTTGTTTGTTGTTTGTTTGCCTGTCAAAAAGACAAGAGACGCAGATACAGCGGAATACACGCATAAAGATATTTTGAAACAGATAGAGACTGAGACAAAAGGTCAGGTTTAAAAATGCTTGAACTCCAGCTTAATTAAATTCCTGGCTACCTGATCCAGGATGAGATATAGACAGTCACATTTCCAGGGACAGGTGTTGTGAAGGAGGAGGAGGAGAAGGAGGAAGAAGGAAGAGGAGATGGAGGAGATGTGGAGGCGGAGGTGGAGAGGGGAGTGGAGAGGGGAATTAGGGAGGGGAGAGATGGAGACGTTGATGGAGAGGGGAATTAGGGAGGGGAAAGAAGGAGGCGTTG
>BOPN01006189.1:15000-17500 GCA_017312705.2 Penaeus japonicus
CTCTCTCTCTCTCGCTCTCTCCCCCCACCCTCTCTAGGATAAATACAAATTTAGGATAGAGGCACATGAAATTAGACTTTACATAAAAAAAGGGGGAAAGAAATATGTTTATGCAGAGAAGAGGGAGAAGAAAAATCGAGAATGAGAAAGAGCGGGATGAAGGAGGAGATTTGAAGAATGAGCAGAAAAGGATGGAAGATGATAAAAGCGGAGAACTGGAGGAAGAGGAAGAAATACAGAAAAGAGGGAAGGAAGTGAATAAATAAAAGAAAACAGGTAACTAGGAAGGGAGAAAGGAGATGAAGAAGAGGGAAGAAAAAAAAAAAAACAAAAAAAGAGGAGAACATAAAAATGATGATGAAAGGAAGAAAAAAGAAGAAAAACGAAAAGGAAAACAAGAGAAATACATACATATAAAAAGAAAAAAAAAATATATATATATACAAAAGCAAACGCGAATAATAGAATAGACAAGAAAAGAAAAAAGAAAGAAAACGAAAATATGAATAAATACAATGTACTATTGTTATTGTTGTTGTTGTTTAGGTGGTAGATTTTGTTGTTATATTCTGGTGTTGTTGTTGTTGTTTGCGTGGTACATATTTGTTGTAATTTTTGGATGTCGGTGTTGTTGTTTGGTTTTTGTTTTTGTTCTTTGGGTGGGGGTTGTTTTTGTTGTTGTATGGGTGGTAGATTTTTTTTTTTTTTTAATGCTGTTGTTGTTGATTGGGTGGTAGATTCTGTTGTTATTTTTGGGTGGGGTTGTTTTTGTTGTTGATTTGGCGGCATTTTTTTTTTGTTTTTGTTATTACTGCTGGTGCTTTTTGTTGTTGTTTGGATGACGGTTGTTTTTGTCATAATTTTTTTTGGGGGGTAACTTTTGTTGTTTTTGTTGTTTAGGTTGGGATAAATATTGGAGTTTTTAGTTGTTGTTTTTGTTGTTGTCGCTGGTGTTTGTGGATTTTTGTTGTTGTTGTTGTTGTTGTTGTTTGGGTGATGGTAAACTTTGTTGTTTTTTGGATGGTTGTAATTATGTGTTAGGGGTTTGTAGGGGTTGTGGTAGTTTTCATTGTTGTTGTTGTTATTTACTATTATTATTGCCTTGATTTGATGCAATAATAAAGTTGATAATATTACCCTCTTTGATTTGCAATTCGATCATTACTAGTTATTTTATATAAATTCATCTTAATATTCATAGTCTGTATCTAACTATTTATCTTTCTTGCTTATTTATTCATTGACTCGTTCATTCATTTATCAGTTTCAATGTTTATCTTTTTATTTATCTATCTGCATTCCAAATTAGATGGCTTTTAATGTCAAAGGTCAGTTGGGAGGGTCGATCTGTGAGTGTGTTTGGGGGGGGGTGAAGGGGGTGGAGGGGGGAGGGGGTTGTGTGTGTGGATCTGCGGATGAAGTTGTGTGGGTGTGGGTGTGGGTGAGGGGGGGAGGGGGGATGAGGTTGTGTATGAAGGCGGGGAGGTATGTGTGTGTGGTTTTGTTTGTGTGTATGCATGTATGTTTGATATCAAGGCAAACCATATTGTATTCCTAATCCCGCACATCATTCTGTCCCATCACACCACATCATATCACAAAGAACGTAACATCACATCGCACCAAATAACACCATTTCTCTACCATAACACACCTTTCACATCACTATACCACATCACAACATACCCATCACAACCTACAAAACATCACATCAACACGCTCATCACATCAAAACCTCCCTCACAACACAACATACCATCACTCTAATCCACATCGCATCCTACATCTCACACCATATCACATCACACCACATCACACCACACACATCAAGTGGCCATTTGCAGACTTGTTACCGTAACGTGAGAAAGATGTTATCTATACTTGGTGTACTTATACAGATTTATTTATCTATTTATCTATCTATTTATCTTTTTATTTATTTTTATCTATCTATCTTTCTTTATTTTGTCGTGAGTGAGGTTATACTCGGGTCGTGGGAACTTTGTTGGAAGAGATGTTGGAAGAGGTTTTGGGACTGATGTTGGAATCGATGTTGGAAAAGGTGTTGGGACTGATGTTGGGAGAAATGTTGGAAGAGATGTTGGAATAGGTATTGGGACTGATGCTGGAAGAGGTGATGGGACTGAAGTTGGAAGAGATGTTGGGACTGATGTTGGAACTGATTTTGGAAAAGGTGTTATAACTGATTTTGGAACCGTTGCTATAGTAAATGTTAGAACAGCTGTTTCTTCGAACAGAGGAATGAACAATTGCTGGAACAGTATGGTCGTCAGTCAAATTTATGTGTGTGTGTGTGTGTGTGTGTGTGTGTATGTGTGTGTGTGTGTGTGTGTGTGTGTGTGTGTGTGTGTGTGTGTGTGTGTGTGCACGAAATACGTATACCAATCTATATAAACACCTCCCCCCCTAATCCAAGAGGCGAGTCACAGCCTACCGAACTGACCTTTTAGAACCTGGATGTGGATATGGGCGTGGCGGG
>BOPN01006189.1:32500-35000 GCA_017312705.2 Penaeus japonicus
AAAGAGAGGGAGAAAATCAAATCAAATACTTTGAGAAATATAAATATATATATGTATATATATATATATATATATATATATATATATATATATATATATATATACATATATATATATATATATATATATATATATATATATATATATATATATATATATATATGTATATACAGTATATATATATATATATATATATATATATATATATATATATATATATACATATATATATATATATATATATATATATATATATATATATATATATATATGTGTGTGTGTGTGTGTGTGTGTGTGTGTGTGTGTGTGTGTGTGTGTGTGTGTGTGTGTGTGTGTGTGTGTATGTGTGTGTGTGTGTGTGTGTGTGTGTGTGTGTGTGTGTGTGTATGCGTGTGTGTGTGTGTGTGTGTGTGTGTGTGTGTGTGTGTGTGTGTGTGTGTGTGTGTGTGTGTGTGTGTGTGTGTGTGTGTGTGTGTGTGTGTGTGTGTGTGTGTGTGTGTGTGTGTGTGTGTGTGTGTGTGTGTGTGTGTGTGTGTGTGTGTATGTGTATACATAAAGAGAGAGGAGAAAGAGGGAAGAGAGAGAGAGAGAGAGAGAGAGAGAGAGAGAGACAGAGAGAGAGAGAAAGAGAGAAAGAGAGAAAGAGAGACAGAGAGACAGAGAGACAAAGACAGAGACAGAGACAGAGACAAACAAAGAAAAATGAGGAGGTGACACAACAAAACTAGGAACCAAAGACAAAAAAATAATAATAATAATAAAAAAGAAATACACACAAAAGAGACAGAAAATCCCCCGCGTAGCAGAGGCACTAAAGAGGCACACGTTTTGGCACTGACCGAGAACCCTTAGCGTGGCGAAGAGGCTGACTGGCGGGTGGGAGGACACCTGGCACTCGTAGGCACCGTCGTCCCGGACCTGAACGTAGCGGATGTGTAGCTGCCAGTCCTGGGGGGCGAGGTGCGGATGTGCAGGTATGAGTGGATGTATGGATACGCACATGTGTAGACACGTATATTTATACTGTACAGATAGATATGGCATACATACACATTCGTGGGCGCACATACACATACACACACACATTCGTGGGCACACATACACATACACACACACACATTCACACACACACACACACACACACACACACACACACACACACACACTCACTCATCTATATAGAGATTGATAGATAGATAGATAGATAGATAGATAGATAGATAAATAAATAGATAGATAGAGATATATATATATATATATATATATATATATATATATATATATATATATATATACATACATACATACATAAATACATGCATACTTACATACACACATGCATATATACATACATACATAGATTCATACATACACACGTACAAAAGTCGTACATACATATATGCATACATACATAAATTAATACTTACCTACAAACATATACACTAATGGAGACCCACAAGTAAAAAAAAAAAAAAAAAAAAAAAAAAAGGAGCTCTCTCACATGACCACATATCCTCCTCCTCTTCTTTATCGAACAATAGGCCTTCACCACACTCATCCACACTCACACATCCTCTCACACGTAAACAAAACAAACTCCCTCTGACCTATTGCATGCAACTTTACTCAAGAGCCGTGACGGACGCAGACCTGACCGGGCGCTATCATTTGCAACAATTGCTTCCTCTTTGTTGCAGCTCAATTGGTATATCTCTTTTTTTCTCAATTAAAACAATACCGGCGACTCCTCTTGGCCATTAGACAGATTATCTTAATGTGTCATTCTCCGACTCATTCTCCCGACTCGTTCCACTGTGGTGAGTATTGCATGGCACGATTGCACTGCACAGAGTCAACGGGTGGATGTCTGGTTGTTCGGGGGGAAGAAAGCGTGTTTTTTGTTGTTGTTGTTGTTGTATTTTAAGACTTTTTTTTTGGGGGGGGGGTGTATTTACTCCTTTATTATTTTCGTTGTTGTTGTTTTTAAGACTTTTTTTTTTGGGGGGGGGGGTGTTTACTTCTTTATTCTTTTGTTGTTGTTGTTGTTGTTGTGAGTGATATTGTTTATTGTTGTGATGAAGGTCGAGTTTAGGATTAGTATGGTATTAGGGATGAAATTGAATTGATATGAATTGAATATTTTGATAAATGAGGATAATATGGATAATCATAATGACGATGATAATAATAATAATAATATCAGACGATTTCACACTCTTTTTTTTTTCTTGTCTGTACCATTTCCGACGTAAATCAACTATCAACGAAGGATTATGGATTCTAATTAGAAAGAGAGAGAAAATAAAAGGCGTTTAATCGTGGTTTCGTAAATGTTCCCGAAAACGTAATAACACTATGTCAATTATGATTAAAAAGACTTGACTACACAGGAAACCCTAACCCAACTCCAACCCAACATTAAAGCCAAACCTCTGAACCCCCATCTTACTCCCCCCCTCCCCTCTTCCCCCCTCCCCTCCCCTCCCCTCTTCCTGTTTAA
>BOPN01006189.1:40000-42500 GCA_017312705.2 Penaeus japonicus
GAAAGAGAGAGAGGGAGAAATAGAGAATGTTTGTGTGTGTGAGAGAGAGAGAGAGGAGAGCCTTATTGTCAGATAAAGAAAGCAAGAACGAGAGAAAGAGAAACTTTTCAAGATTAATGTCGTTCTCTTTTTATCTCTGCGTTTCTCCCTCCCTCTCCCCCCTCCTCCTTACCCCCTTCCCCCTTCCTCCTCCAGCCTTCCCTCCTTTCGTCTTCCATCCCTTCCTCTTTTCTTCTCCAGTTTTCCCCCTTCTTCCCTCCCATCTCTTCCACCCCTCCCCCCATTCCTCCCTCCCATCCCTTCCCCTTCTCTCCTCAATTCCTTCCCTTCCTCCTACTTCCCATCCCTTCCCCCTTCATTCCTCCCATCCCTTCCCCCTTCCTCTCTCCCATCCTTCCCCCCTCTCTCCTCCAACCCTTCCCCTTCCCTCCTTCATCCCTGCAACCCTCCCTCCCTCAATCCTTCCCTCCTCCCCCTTCCCTCCCCCTCCCCTTCCCCCTTCCTGCCTCCCTCCTCCCCCCTCCCTCCCCAACAATCTGCTCTGCTCTCTCCTTATCTGTGACGAATGAGAGAAGAAAGAAAAAAAAGAAAAAAAAAAAAGGCAGCAAATCTTGACCGTTTGTTTGACTTGTTTATATGTTTGATTTTATTTCTTTCTTTTCTTCTTTCTTTCTTTGTTTTCTTAGTTCTTATCTTTATCTTTGTTTTGTTGTTTTTGTTTTACTGCTTTCTTCGTCAAAATTGTCTCTATCATCACTTAAATTCCTAAACTTGGTGATGGTTTATGTTGTCTTAAGAAGCTGTTACGAGTCATAAACTATATAGTTCAATCCTTTCTTAATAAGCAATTGCATAGCAGAAAATGCGAAGAAAATACAGAGATAAAAGAAAAAAACTATACATAAGAGATAATGAAGAGAGAGGGTGCGTGTGAAGGAAGGGGGGATGGGGAGAAAACCAGATAGACAGGAAGAGACATTGAGAAAGAGAGAGATAGAAAGAGAGAAAAAAAATGATAAAGACAAAAATATAGAGACAAAGACAGAGATATGAAGACAGAACCAAAGAACGAAAGGAGAGAACGAGAGAAGTGAGAGAGAAAAAAAAAAGTTTTCCGAATTATATGCATACCTTTCCATCGCTCTCTTTGTCTATATGAATGCACAAACAATTAAAAATAAACACCTAAACAAAGGAATTATTCCAATCCAGCACAAACAAACACACACACACACACATAGACCCCAAACGTTCATATATAAAGACCACAAATTTAACCGGTTATCTTGTCCCATATATTGTTCGGCTAAGGAATTGAAGACAAAACTTGCTGAGTCAGCATCTCATCCTCAGTCAGGCAATCTTGCTTACTCATTCTCTCTTTTTTTTTCTCCATTCCTCTTGTTTTTTTGTTTTGTTTTTCTCTCTTTGTCTATCTGTCTGTTTCTCTCTGTCTGTCTCTCTCTGTCTGTCTCTCTCTCTCTCTCTCTCTCTCTCTCTCTCTCTCTCTCTCTCTCTCTCTCTCATCCCCTCTCTCTTTCTCTCTCTCTCTCTCTCTTCTCTCTTCTCTCTCTTTCTCTCTCTCTCTCTCTCTCTCTCTCTCTCTCTCTCTCTCTCTCTCTCTCTCTCTCTCTCTCTCTCTCTAACTTCCCCACTCTTTCTCTCTGACTTTCTAGCTGATATTGAACATTAACTGCTGAAGATATAATTACAAAGCCTTGTAAAAATCTTAATGGCAGGCGGAGCGAAAATAACAACAACAACAACAACATTAACTACAACAACAACATTAACTACAACAAGAACAGTAGTGAAAATACAACATTAACAGCAGATGCAGTAGTGAAATCAAATAAAAGCAACAATACAAAAACAATGATTTTAATGAAGCCAATAAAACAGATGGCAATAACTAACGGAAACGAATCAATAAATCAATACACAAATAAACACATAACAAAAAAAAACATAAACAAATAATCCACACAGAAAAAAAACAATTCTACCATAAAACACCCCCCACCCCATCTCCATCTCCATAACCCCCCACCCCCACCCCCACCCCACCCCCCTAGATTATCCCCAGAGCTCACATAAAGACAATATCATTCACGGGAGAAATATTGGCTTTGGGTCACATTCGTCACCCCAATGGCCACAAGCCGAAGCCATGGCCAGAGCGGAACCAAGAGATGCGGACGAAGTGTTGACAAGCACGAGCAAGCGTTGGAGGATGTGGGGATTAAAACTGGATAAGAGGGGGGGGGGGTAAGAGGGGAAGGAAGGAGGAGGAGGGGAGAGATGGAAGGAAGGGGAGGAGGAGGGGAGAGATGGAAGGAAGGAGGGGGAGGAGGGGAGAGATGGAAGGAAGGAGGGGGAGGAGGGGAGAGATGGTGGGCCAAAGGAAGGGGGAGGAGGAGGGAGAGATGGAAGGAAGGGGAGGGGGGGGTAAGGGGAGGAGGAGGAGGAGGAGGAGGAGGAGGAGGAGGAGGAGGAGGAG
>BOPN01006189.1:50000-52500 GCA_017312705.2 Penaeus japonicus
CCTACTAAAGACATAAAGCTCTATAACTTTATTATCTTTTTCTTCGAGGTGAATTGATGATGATTGGCAACATGTCCCAACAACATCGTTATTTTTCAACTAATGAGCATCACCAACCTGTCAACCCGTCAACTTGTCATCAATCATTACCAGCCTGTCAAGCGCATCATTTCCCGTGAAGATCATTTACGCAATTGTCAAAAATGGACTGGGCTTGACTTCTGCAATGTCAATACAGTTTTTTGGAAAGTTTTATTGTTTTACGTACTGTTAGACTCACCGAGGAAACTTTTTTTCTCCATGAAATATCACGTAATGGTTTAGAATATTTGAACATTGACATTATCATAAAGAAAAAAATATATATTATTAGTTTTATCGATGTTATCATTGTTATCATTCTTATTGTTGTTATTATCATTATTGTTATCATTATTATTATTATTATTATTACTATTATCATTCTTAGTATTATTATCATTATTATTATCATTATCATTATCATCATTATTATTATCATTATCATTATTATCATTATTATCATTACTATCATTATCGTTATTATCCATCATCCTCATTATCATTATCATTATCATCATCAACATTATTAATTATTCAAATAGAAAGAAAAGAAAAGCGATATAAATAAATTAGAAGTAAGATGAAAAAAATGAAGAAAGAAAAGAAAGAAAATTATAAAAAAAAAAGGGAGAGATTAGTCCCTCAGAATTACCAACACTCACAAGCCACAAAAGGTTAACCACTCTATTTTGGCAACAATGGAATCCCCAGAGTGTAAAATGAAACGAGAAAGGAACGATGACTTTTTAGACCCTAAAATAAAGGATAAATGAGGCATAAGACGAAGACAAAAAGGGTGTCCTAACGTAAATAAGGATTTTTTGATTTACGGGAATGAAAAGAGCGAAGGGGAAGATGAGAGATCGGAAGATAAACGAACAAACAATGCAAAGACAAACAACAAACAACGATAGGAAGATAAGAGGCCAGTCAAGAGGAAGTGAGAGGTGATAGATATTATTAGAAGTAAAGAGATGAGAAGTGACGGAAGACGAAGAGGAAGAAGGAGAGAAAGAAAGGTAAACACAAAGAAAGCGAAGGAGTAGCGTTGATAAAATTTAGGATAAACACAGGGAGAGAGAGAGAGAGAGAGAGAGAGAAAGAGAAAAAGAGAGAGAGAGAGTGAGAGAGAGAGAGAGAGAGAGAGAGAGAGAGAGAGAGAGAGAGAGAGAGAGAGAGAGACGAGGTAAGGGCAAGCAATTAAAAGTAGACAGGTAAGTAGAGAAAGACTAACAGCTATAGAGAAACCTGTCAGACAGACAATTGAGAAAGAAGTAGATAAATAGACAGATGCAGGAGTAATATACAAACTAGTTAGCGAGGCGAATCGAAACACAGAAACACAAATAGATGAACTTACAATATAGTGATAAATAACACGCATGATAAGCAGACAGATAGCTCGGTAAGTAAACAAGGCAGAGGATTGAAAAAAAAAGTGTGTGAGAGAGAGAACGATAGACGAATGTAACTTCTCATCTGCTTTTACAAACACGCCAAGATTAGCTGTAACACTGGGCAAATAACCCATGTTTGTTCGCATACTGATTGACATAGACGAAACAAATATACTCGTTTCTTTACTCCAACCGCCCCTTCCCCCCTTCCCCCCTCCCCCACCCACAAAAAGATAGATGAAAAAAATACAATTAAAAGGGGCGATAAAAAAAGTCATTTACACTTATATCGCGTTATATTTTAATGTGCGTGGAGTCATTTTCAGATTTATGAGCGCGGGATAACTGAGGGCGGTTGCCTGGTAGGTTATCCAAACAAAAGGATCGGATTTTCATTTGTTTAGACGTTAGTGAAGTACTAGAGTGAATTTTTGTCAGGCTTTGTTTGTTTTACACTTCACTCTGTCTCTCTCTCTCTCTCTCTCTCTCTCTCTCTCTCTTTCTCCTTTATGGTGGTGATCATCTATCTGTATATCTATCTATCTGTTTATTATACTACTTCACTTCGAAATAAGTATGGTCTTAGCATGTTAGCTGTCTATTAGCCTCTCTCTCTTTCTCTCTCTCTCTCTCTATCTCTATCTCACTATATATATAGGTAAGATTAAGGAAGATCAACATAGGGGCAGAGAGAGAGAGAGAGAGAGAGAGAGAGAGAGAGAGAGAGAGAGAGAGAGAGAGAGAGAGAGAGAGAGAGAGAGAGAGAGAGAGAGAGAGAGAGAGAGAGAGAGAGAGAGAGAGAGAGAGAGAGAGAGAGAGAGAGAGAGAGAGAGAGAGAGAGAGAGAGAGAGAGAGAAAGAGAGGCGAAGAGGAAGAAGGAGAGAAAGAAAGGTAAACACAAAGAAAGCGAAGGAATAGCGTTAATAAAATTTAGGATAAACATAGGGAGAGAGAGAAAAAAAAAGAGAAAGAGAGAGAGAAAAAAATAAACAAAGAAAAGAAACAAACAAATAAAGAGACAA
>BOPN01006190.1:2500-10000 GCA_017312705.2 Penaeus japonicus
TTTTTGAAATAAATTTCACGTTATTCCAAGAAAGTTGATGACCAGCATCTCGCATGTGAATAAAGCAAGCATTAGGTTCCCTAGCGTACCTAACATTGCGTTTGTGTTCACTTGTTCTTTTTTTCAAGCTCTCTACCCGTTTCACCTTGGTAAAATGTCGGGCATTCTTTGCAAGGAATAGCAGGAATGCCCGAAGAAATACCAAGAGCACCGTTAGACGCACTGTGCTTGATCAAAGATTTACGTAACGTGATGGGATGAGTAAACACGATATCGATATCCACTTTTTTGTTAAGAAACAGATACTTGTCATCGAGTGACTGATTGAATGCTAATAAGTCATCGGACCTATCCTTGCGTAGTGACTTGAGTTTGTGAATAGAATTTGAATCTCGTGTACGAATGTGCTTACTTTAAGAACAAACAAACAAACGTGGTAACCAAGTTTTGTTAAATATTTGATCATGATGCTAGGTTCTCTATCAATAAAGTCACTATCACTGATTCTATATGCTCTAAACATAGACGAGGCTACCGACTTCTTAATCTATAAAGGATGATAGGAGAAAAAGAATAAATAAATCAGCAACATGGGTGGTTTCACAGTAAAAAGAAAATTTTAGACAACCATTGAAATTATGTAACAATATATCAAGAAAGGGTAATTTATCTGTATTTCTCCATTCTAGTTTGAGCTTAATGGTGCGAGAAAGATTGTTGATTTTACGAAAAATATATATATATATATATATATATATATATATATATATATATATATATATATATATAAATAATCGAAATTCGAACGGTTTACAGGCCACGTGGACAAAACATCATCACCATATCTCAACCAGGTCGAGCCCGGGGGGAGGATAGCCGGAAGGAGTGCAGTCTCAAGCATTTCCATATATAAATGAGCGAGGACCGGATTTAAACGGCTACCCATCGTTACCGTTAATCTGTTAATAGGATTCATAAAAGAAAGAAAAGAAAAAGAAAGAAAGAAAGAAAAAAGGAAAAAAAAATTATTCGAGACGCATTATCGAATAAGTTCAACCAAACAATTAATAAGACCGGGAATCATCTGAGCCTCTGCAGCCAGTTTACATTCTAAAAAGTCAAACACATCATCGCGAGGGACATTCGTAAACACGGAATCAACATCAATACTCACTAATATCATGTCCTGGGTCGGTAAATGTCGAACTTTGTCAATGAAATCCATCGAATGTTCAATATGACAACACGCGAGAGATCCTAATAAAAAGGTGATGAATTACTACCCAGCCAAGACGCTAATGGGCGAGTAACCGAGTAACACGACGAATGGGATTACCACCCTTATAAGGTTTAGGGAGACTCTAAAAATACGGAAGAGACGGATGAACAGTCCTGAAACGATCGAAGAATTTTGCATCGGGACATTTAGCAGCAACATGTTTAAGTATCCGCGAAACGACTTAGTCACAGAGAGGTGAGTTGTGCTGTCACGTGAGACGAGATTAGCTTTACGTACATAATGTAATTTATCTATGATAACAATGTCACTACCCTTATCCACATTGGTGATCAGGTTATCAATTGCACTGACGCCCGGAATCTCAAAGGTGACGCAACATGACCCAAGGTTGATCAGCTGATCTGTGGAGACGGTGTGTGTGTGTGTGTGAGTAAGAGAGAGAGAGAGAGAGAGAGAGAGAGAGAGAGAGAGAGAGAGAGAGAGAGAGAGAGAGAGAGAGAAAAACGAACAGATATGATAGACATATTAATGGATAGATAGATTGAAAATAGATAAGTAGATTTATAGACGGATAAACAGATGGATAGAGACGGATAAGGAGGGGGAGGAGGAGAGAGAGGAGGTGGAGAGGGACTTCGGAAATGGCAAAACGAGAAGATTTGGAAAAGGAGGAAGAAGAGAAATTTGAGGAAGGGGGGGAATGGGAGAAGGAGGAGGAACAGGAGGAGATATTTTATGAATGGGAGGAGGGGGAATAGGAAGAGGAGGAGGAGAAAGAGGAGGAGGAGGAATAGGAAGAGAAGGAGGAGGAGGAGGAAGAGGAGGAAGAGGAGGAAGATGAAGAGGAGGAAGAGGAAGAGGAGGAGGAGGAAGAGGAGGAGGAGGAAGAAAAGGAGAGGAACGAATATAATGATGATTGCGATGATTTTAATGCTGATAATGATGAAGAGACGAAAAAGAATAATAAGGAGAAGGTGATAACGCTGAAGTAGAAGAAGGAACGGAAAGAAGAAAAGAAATGGGAGAGAGGGGGGAAGGGGGTAGGATGAGGGGAAGCAAGTGGAAAAACAGAAAGGCATTTTCAGCTTAATTTTCTTTCCTTTAGATCTGTTTATCTATCTATTTATGCATCTTTTTGTCTGTCCATCTCTCTCTCATATACACACACATATATGTGCGTGTGTGTGTACATTTATATATATATATATATATATATATATATATATATATATATATATATATATATATATATACATATACACACAAAACATACATACCTCTCTTTCTCTGGGTGTATGTACATGAATCTATCCGTCAGCTCATCTATCTCTCCATCCTCTCTCCCCCACTCCCCCTCTCTTTCTTTATCTCTCTCTCTCTCTCTCTCTCTCTCTCTCTCTTCTCTTCTCTTCTCTCTCTTCTCTTCCCTCTCCTCTTCTCTTCTCTCTCTCTCTCTCTCCGGTTGACGTGATAGCACGTATTGTGGTTTTCGCGTCAGACGCCCTGGACGCGCTATGAGGGGAAGCCGCGCGCTCGGGTAGAGCGAGCGGGCAACCCAGGCTCGCGGCTTGTGCGCCCGAGAATCTCGAGGCGTTAGGTTTATGCGTTCGAGAACCCCGGTATTGCGACCGCGCAAAGCCGGAAAGGCCCCGGCGTGAGTGGGTTAAGGTGCTTTGTCTAAAGGCACCATCCACACTGCAGTCTCTCTAGTGTGCATTAAGAGATCGAGAGAGCATCAACATATTAAAGAATATAGGGACAACCTCTCCCTTCCACACAAGTATCTGACAAGTATTATTCATCATCTATGTTTCACATGCTTCGTTTTCCTTTAATATGCGTACATGAAGTATGGTGGATACGGGGGTATGGTGCTGCAGAGAGGCGCCGCAAGGTATTGTGTGGGACGTTGCTATTCCCGCACCATACGACTGTTTATAAACTCTCGCCTGCGCTGAGGAAGCTGTCGCATTCTGCACTTCTCATGTTCGTCTTCGAGGGAGATTTTGCCATTACGTGAACGCATGATGTTTCTCTACGACTTAATTGGTTGAGAAACGTTATTTTTAACTTGCATAACATTCTCAAACATCATTAATTGGGTATTCCAGACCTACTGCGAAGAGAACCTAAAAAAAAACATAAAGCAAGAAAGTATACAATGACAGGTTTAGTTGATAATGGTCGGCAAGAAGTCGTTTGCCGTCGCTTTGGAAACGCAGTCAAAAGTTAATCGCACTCGATCTCGAAAATGTTCTTTGACATTTTGGCTTTCGTTCTCTCTTTTGTAATGGATATTAATAGGTGTTCCATGATCACTTCAGGGGATTCAAGAAAAAAAAAAAACTTAAACCTTTAAGTTCAATTGTATAAATGTATTAATAACGTATGATTGCCGTCTCGTTTTCCAGTGTTTAGTTCCACAGCCATATAACAATTTCACGACGACAGAGATATAGAAGCGGGAGTGTAAACAGACAGCAGAGTTCATGATGTTGCAAAAAGCAATGTTGCTGAAAATATGCATATGTATGTGTTTAAATACATATATATGATAAACACTACCTATTGCCTTAAATAAGAATTTACATAACATTAATTAAAGAATGAAATATCATTTCAGCTCAAATGATATACTTATAAATATACACGCGCACACATGTACACCGGATGTATGTATATTCACGCCATTGCGTTGAGATCTCCAAAGTTCGTTTTCATACCTTTACTTTAGTTATTCTGTAAATCAATTAGATGATGCATACTTATGGAATTTGTGGCAGAGCTAATATGCAAATATAAGAATTCATTATTGAAAACGTAAAAATGTTAGACATCCATTGTTTCCGTGCTGCGTGACAATTTGCTTTCCATTTTTCGTATTTACTGATATCTGCAAGGAGGAGGCACATCTCACGCAGCACCCCATGTTTCAACATCAAAACACAAACGGCCCTGGGCTGAGGCAGCAACAGCGTCGAATGAAGGAACAAATCTTGCCTCGAATAACCAGAAAGCGCCTTCGCCTGTCCTCTTAGCTATGCTCAGACTCCACGATCTGCCATGGGCTCTCTACAGCCCGCACTCCGTCCCATCCAAGGATAAGGGACAGAGGCAGATTGGCGAGCGAGCGATAAGCTAAATCATGTTAATCCTGAACCTGGATCCACATCCGGGCCTTCTCTTGGCGGGGATAATGGCTTCCTCGTATCGAAACCTCGATTCAAATATTGAAAAGTTTAGTGCGTGTGAGAGTTTGTAGAATTTAAAGACAAATGAGGCTTGATTTAGTCAGATTAAAGGCGGTTATTCAGGATTGTGATGTTGATGGTCTGTTAAGAGTCTACACGATTTTGGAGTAAACAGTAACGGCAGATAATGAAAGTGCATAGCGCCCCATTGGCCCGTTCATGGCTGGACACTGACTTCAAAGATGGTTTTGGTGGCGCGGGCATCGGCAAAGAACGCGACTTCATATTTTTGTATTATCATTATTATTATTATTGATATTGTTATCATTATCATTATCATTATCAACACCATCATCATCATTATCATCATTATCAGCAATAGTAATAGTAACAATGGGAAAATAGGAGAATGATTTTTCATCCTCATTTTACCGTTTTGAACCACCCATTGTTCGTGACAGCAACACATCATCAACCGGAGAAGAAAAACAAGAAAATTGCAACATCAGTCAACATTAAACAAATGCTGACGCTGCACACGTTGTTTATTCTATTTTATGATGTGCAGGTTGTGCTGACGTAGTTATTGAATTACTTCTCCTTCCTGGCTTGTGAGGTCAACTGTGACAGGAAGAAAGAAAAGGAGTGACATCATTCATATAATTACTGGCATTGGTAGAAGTAATTGCAGTAGTAATTGCAGTAGTAATAGTAATAGTAGTAGTAGTAGTATCAGTATTAGGATAAGTGCTGGTAGTGGGAGTCATCACCATTATCATTATCATCATTATCAGTATATTGCCAATACATCATCAACATGAAGCTTTGATCTGAATTCATTAAACTGAAGTAAACATACACACTGTTTAGAGCTAAGAGGACTTAGGAGGACGAGGGAGAGGAGGGGGAGGAGGAGGAGGAGGTGGTGGAGAGGAAAAGGAGGAGGAGGAGGTGGTGGAGAGGAGGAGGAGGAGGAGGAGGAGGAGGAGGAGGAGGAGGAGGAAGAGGAAGAGGAGGAGGAGGGGAGTAGGAAGAGGAGGAGGAGGGGAGGAGGAGGAGGAGAATGAGGAGGAGGAGGAGGAGGAGGAGGAGGTGGTGGAGAGGAAGAGGGGGAGGAGAGGAGGAGAAGGAGGAGGAATAAGAAACTTTATCCATCTCACAGTTGATGATGCAATATTGCACGAGGACCAAGGGTCATCCGCACCTTGCAGGTCAGCACTACAACAACCGACGCGACGCCACCGCAGCCAAGGTCACCCGGGCAGCTACCTTATCTTAGGATGGAGGTTATGGTGTCATGGTGTCATGCTATGGTGTCATGATATGGTGTCATGCTATGGTGTCATGCTATGGTGTCATGTTATGGTGTCATGCTATGGTGTCATGCTATGGTGTCATGCTATGGTGTTTTGTGCTCTTAGGTTGGCTTAGTTTTCATTTCATGTTTCGATATTATTGATAGGACGATTGTGATGATAACGATGGTGATGGTGATAATGTTAATGATGGTGATGCTTATGATAATAATGATGGTAATGATAATGTTGACCATGATGAAAAAAATAATAATGATGATAATATCAATATTAATAATAACAATGACGATGGTGATGGGGGGAGGAGGAGAGGAGAAGGGGAGGAGGAGGTGGAGTAAGAGGAGGGAGGTGGAGGGAGAGGAGGGAGATAAGAGGCGATCAAGGAGGGGGAGGAGAAGGGGAGGAGGAGGGAGAGAAGGAGGAGGAGGAAGAGGGAGAGGAGGGAGATAGGAGGCGATCAAGGAGGGCGGGGGGGGGAAGGAAGAGGGAGAGGAGGTGGAGAGCGAAATGGTAAAACAAGAAGATTTGGAAAGGGAGGAAGAATAGGAGGAGAAATTTGAGGAAGGGGAGGAATGGGAGGAGGAGGAGGAGGAGGAGGAGGGAGAAGAAGAAAAGGAGGGAGAGGAAGAGGAAGCACTCTCTCACATTCACTTCTCTTTTTCTTTCTCTCATTTTTCCTAATTCCCCAAATCACCTTCAGTTTAACCAGTCAGTTTTTTTTTTTCTTCTTAAATCTCTTTCCCTTTTCGAAACAACGAGTGATTCCTCGTTCGCTTTTCATTAATAAATAAAAAATACGTTTTCTTTTGTGTATACACGACATAAGAATTACTAGAATCCTTTAATTATTTCAATGTCCTTTCATCTTTTCTTCTTCTTTTTCCTCTTCTTTATCCGTTCACATCTACTGAAACTTATCAGATAATTAGTTTGAAAAACATTTAATAATACAATGCTATACCACAGAACTTATTGCTTAAATGCTTCACCATCAAATGATTAATATGATATTCATCATTACTGCGGCAATATTTTGAAATATTCCGATGAAAAGCAAAGGCAAGGGATTCCTTCTGATATGCTTTGATGTGTCATTCAGCGCGGAAATCAGGTGTCTTGTTGTGAAACTTTGTTACTCGCCAGACGTTAACGGTGAGAATCTTTAAGATACTCCAACTTCTAGAAGTTTGCGAAGTTCTCTCTCTCACTCTCTCTCTCTCTCTCTCTCTCTCTCTCTCTCTCTTCTCTCTCTCTCTCTCTCTCTCTCTCTCTCTCTCTCTCTCTCTCTCTCTCTTTCTCTCTCTCTCTCTCTAAAATAGTAACAACAAAAACAAAAAAAAATATATATATATATATATATATATATATATATATATATATATATATATATATATATATATATATATATATATATATATATATCTGAAGATGAGGTAAAGGAGGCGAAAGGGAATAAAAATTAAACTCAGTAGTTTTCGTTCATAAAAGAGTTTACACACACACATACACACACACACATAGACATCGTGACTCAGACAATGTTGTTGCTAAAGGCTTGGTTTCAACAGATGAATTCCTCAAGGTAAACAAAACAAACAACGTCTGCTCCTGTGCATTCTCTTCCTCTCCTCTTTTATTTCTTCTTTTCTCTTTGCCCTACCTCCCCTTATCCCCTCTTTCCTCTTTTCTCTTTGCCCTACCTCCCCTTATCTCCTCTTTCCTCTTTCCATGACCCCCTTATTTCCTCTTTCCT
>BOPN01006190.1:15000-20000 GCA_017312705.2 Penaeus japonicus
ATGATAGTATTACGAGTAAAAACAATGATAATAACAATAGTAGTAAAGCTGATAATGATAATGATATTGACAATAATAATGATAATGATAATGGCAATTATAATGAAAAAAATGATGATAATGATAATCATAATGATAATGATGATAATGGTAATGGTGACAGTAATCATAATAATAATGATAATAATGATAATAATAATAATAATAATAATAGTAATAATAATAATGATGATAATGATAATAACAAAAAATAACAATAACAGTAATAATAATAACAGTAATAATAGTAATAATGTTGGTAATGATAATGGTAATGATAATGATATTTATAATAACGATAATACCAATAATAATAATAATGATAATGATAACAATGATAATGGTGATAACAATATCACCACCACCACCAACAACAACAACAATAATGATAACAATAATAATGATAACAATAATAATGATAACAATAATAATGACAACGATAATAATGACAACAATAATAATGATAACAATAATAATGACAACGATAATAATGACAGCAACAATAATGATAACAATAATAATGATAACAATAATAATAATAACAACAACAATAATGATAACAATAATAATGATACTAATAATAATGACAACAATAATAATGATAACAATAATAACGATGATGATCTCTTAAGGCCTAGAAGGAGACGGAGGCTGAATTTCTTGGAATGAATGATTCTCTCTTCTCGGATTACTTGCGATGGAAAAAAAGTATATGAGAAATGATTCTCAGAATGTTGTTATTTATTAGATAGTGAGGTCAGATTTTAAAATTTAGGTGTTATGCGTCATTTTGCAATAATTCCGAAATGACACATTTTTTGCAACCAATATTTCTTGTTCTTTAGAGATATACGGGAATAAAAAGGGTAATAATGACGAGACTGATGCTAAAAGATAGGAAAAAAAGAGAAAAAAAGAAACTAAAATCATAGATCTAAGAATAGAAGAGAGTCCCCTAAATAAGTGACACTTCTTTGTGTATTGCTTAGTGATCTTAGAAAACGTTTCTTTTTACGGAATAACTCTTGTAGAAACACAAATCGTTCTACCAGCGTTGCCTGTGTGGGTAGGTGGGTGTATGTGTTTGTGTATGGGTATTTGAGTGTATGTATGTACTGGATCGGCAAAGATGGTCCAACTACGGACCATACGAACTACAAGCTGAAAAGAAGAAGAAGATGTACTTATGTACTTATAGATAAGTGTGTGTGTGTGTGTGTGTGTGTGTGTGTGTGTGTGTGTGTGTGTGTGTGTGTGTGTGTGTGTGTGTGTGTGTGTGTGTGTGTGTGTGTGTTCGTGTTCCTGTGTGGGTTCGTGTTCCTGTGTGTGTGTGTGTTCCTGTGTGTTCCTGTGTGTGTTCCTGTGTGTGTGTGTTTGTGTATGTGTGTGTGTGTGTGTGTGTGTGTGTGTTCGTGTTCCTGTGTGGGTTCGTGTTCCTGTGTGTGTGTGTGTGTGTGTGTGAGTGTGTGTGTGTGTGTGTGTGTATACAAGAAAATATGTATACTAGACATTTGTAAACAACATAAAATTGTATGTATACTTGTACATTTCCCTCTACATATGCGAATAAACGACATTTCCTCTTTCTTTTCTCGTTTTTCACTGTCTGAAGCATAATCAGATTTGGAGTAACAGATCCTCCAAAATAGGAAAACAACAATAAAAACAACAGCAACATTTGTATGCGATCAGATCTCTTTTGCGCCATAATATACGTGTGTGCCAAACATGTAAACCCAGCAGGAGGCTTTTATTTAAATCAGTCAACTCACCTTTTTAATGTCGTGTGTAAAACCTTGATAAGTCTACTTGTACCTTTTTTGTTTTTTTATATAATTATTTTTAGAAACTTATACTCTTTCTCCTATATGAATAACTGGCTCTATCTCATGAAATGAATATAAAAGCTTGGAAATCATCCTAATATTAAGACCATCAACACATTTGCACGTACATACAAACAAATACACACACGTACAGGTAACGAAAGCTATAGATGAAAACTTACTATGAAAAAGTAGAGGAAAGAAAAGAAAGAAAAAAAGAAAGAAAAAAAAAATGAATGGACCCCTACAGTGAATACAACGTAGATCCATCTGTGATATGCAAATTGGCATAACCTTGAAAAAGACTTTGCATCCGTGAAGATTTACCTTCGGTTCCTAGGCCAAGGACATCTACTGTGCAACAGGCGATAAAAAAAACTCTATTCTGAAGTGAGGAATTTCCTACTGTGTTCGTAAGATGGAGAGGTTATTGTGATAAGAAGAACATGGCTGCGCAATTTTCATTTCATTTTTGTTTACCTCATCGTATCTCTCCTACTTGTTCCATGCGCTTACTTGCCCTCTGCGATTCGCTAATCCAGAGACACTTTCTCTCTGGCTCTATCTCATTTTCGAAACGAGATAATGAGGAGAACCGGTCGCCCCCTTAGGCGCAGTGTCATCTTCGCCTTTCGTGGAATCTGCTGACTCATGGTTCAACGGATGACGTTACCAGAGGAAGAGCGTGAGTGCTGTTGCGGGAACATCGGTCACTGGCAAGGTCATTGGCAGGGCATTGGCCTCCCTCTCGGGGCCTCTCGAGGGGGTTGACCGGAGGCAGCGTTTGGGTCTTTGGCAGGTGTGTCTGGGGAGGGGCCAGCTGTACAGGTGCTCTCTGAAAGGAACACCGACGAAGTACGGTAATTTTTGAGGTAGATTTGTTATAAGATCAGATTTATACGTGATTCCAACGAAGATGTAATATCGAATATATATATATATATATATATATATATATATATATATATATATATATATATGTATACATATACATATACATACATACATACATACACACACACACACATATATGTAGAATAATCAACGTTCATTCATACCATTTCAACATCTGTTACGAGAAACCACACAGTACTATTGTTCCTTTTCCTGAAGCCAGATGCAAGACTTCTATTTGACACTGAGTTAATTATTGTTGATGAAAAACAAACAAACCCTTTACCCGGTCCCTATGCAAATAAATAAAAGGAGGAAGTAACAATAAATGAAAGAAGTAAGCAGTGTGCAAACAGGATAGCAGGATATAAAGTATGTTAAGCAGGTTTCAGGCCCATGTATTGTAGTTGGGTCCTGTCTTGGCTAACAACTACATTTTAAAAAGGAGCAAATAAGTAGTTGGCACGAGTCTACAAGCCACTTACGGTAGGTTCAAGAAATGACAATGGCACTATTGCACAGCCAATAATCAAATACCTCAGATTTTCATAGTCATCAGAAACCGAATTTATCAGTAATAAAAGGAATTTATGATTGCCCTTATTGCCACAGAGCTATAACAACGCATTTATCGTTGCCTGGTAAAGAGTACTTTGAAGAGAGAGAGATAGAGAGGGGGTGGGGGGGAGAGGGAGAGAGGGAGAAAGATATATATATATATATATATATATATATATATATATATATATATATATATATATAGAGAGAGAGAGAGAGAGAGAGAGAGAGAGAAACAGATAGACAGAGCCCAAACACACAGAATAACCAAGAAACGAAGGACAAACACAGAACCAAAAGATAACAAAGCTAAATACAAAAAATAGAAAGAAAAAAACAAACAAACAAAAACAAAACAAAACAAAACAAGAGAAGAACGAAAAGCAGGCCGCTGAGACAGCCCCTCCCCCCCTCCCCCCTCTCCCGCGAGACCCTCCCTTCCCTCCGCTTAGTCGCCTTAAACGGTCACCGTGGAATCATTGCTGAGCTCTATTTTGTCATCTAATGATCTAAGCGACGGAGCGTTGGGTGACGTTCTTAGAACTGTATCGGTTTCATTGTCGCCATTAATATTTTGCGAAGAGTACCATTGGCATTGCTATTATTGTTATCTGTATTGATATCATTACCACGGTTGATGTTGTTAAATTTGTGTTATTTTCACGGTTGATGTTAAATTTGTGTTATTTTCACGGTTGATGTTGTCAAATTTGTGTTATTTTCACGGTTGTTATTGTCACTACTCTCAATGTCATTATCATAAGGATAATAACAATATAATAAGAAAGATAATAATCATCGGTATTACTTCTACTATCAATATGATAATCATCATTCATTAGCATCATTAACATCATTATCATTTTATCTTTTTTAACAAAACTCTTCTTACTCTACTCTCACTCTCGCTTTTTTTCTTATTCTTATCACTCTCGTCATCATATTTGGCTGTCATTGAACTGCATCGTTCTATAGAGATTCGAGACACGGCAACAAGTTCAAACACGATTAACTGCTTATTCTGGATGACTGTTCTTGCGGCCTAAGATAAGCTCGTGAAGTAGGAGGAGGAGGAGGAGGAGGAGGAGGAGGAGAAGAAGAAGAAGAAGAAGAAGAAGAAGAAGAAGAAGAAGAAGAAGAAGAAGAAGAAGAAGAAGAAGAAGAAGAAGAAGAAGAAGAAGAAGAAGAAGAAGAAGAAGAAGAAGAAGAAGAAGAAGAAGAAGAAGAAGAAGAAGAAGAAGAAGAAGAAGAAGAAGAAGAAGAAGAAGAAGAAGAAGAAGAAGAAGAAGAAGAAGAAGAAGAAGAAGAAGAAGAAGAAGAAGAAGAAGAAGAAGAAGAAGAAGAAGAAGAAGAAGAAGAAGAAGAAGAAGAAGAAGAAGAAGAAGAAGAAGAAGAAGAAGAAGAAGAAGAAGAAGAAGAAGAAGAAGAAGAAGAAGAAGAAGAAGAAGAAGAAGAAGAAGAAGAAGAAGAAGAAGAAGAAGAAGAAGAAGAAGAAGAAGAAGAAGAAGAAGAAGAAGAAGAAGAAGAAGAAGAAGAAGAAGAAGAAGAAGAAGAAGAAGAAGAAGAAGAAGAAGAAGAAGAAGAAGAAGAAGAAGAAGAAGAAGAAGAAGAAGAAGAAGAAGAAGAAGAAGAAGAAGAAGAAGAAGAAGAAGAAGAAGAAGAAGAAGAAGAAGAAGAAGAAGA
>BOPN01006190.1:25000-27500 GCA_017312705.2 Penaeus japonicus
TGGATGCTGTAGCCATGTAGTTGCTCTACTTCTCGGGCTAAATAAGGAGGGTGGGCGTAATCAGCATGCGAGAGGCGTCCTCGCTCTCGCCTTCCTCACACTTGTTGCCTCGTCTCACTCACTTACCTGCACTCCTCTTCTCACCCTTTCTGTAAGATTCCTCTCATACTAATCGTCTCCTTTTCCATTTCTCTTTCCTTCCTTACTACCCTCTACCTCCTCTCTCATTTTCTCTCTTCTTTCTTCTCCCGCTCACTCCTTCTTCCTCATCTCCTTCTACATTTCCTTCTCCTTTCCTTCTCCTTCTCCCCCCTTCTTCCTCATCTCCCTCTACTTTTCCTTTTCCCTCTCACTCCTTCTTCCTCATCTCCCTCTAGTTTTCCTCCTCCTTTCCTTCTCCCTCTCCCTCCTCATCTCCCTTTCCTTCCTCATCTCTCCCTCCCTATACCAACCTCCCCTCCTTCTCCTTCTCCCTCTCTTTTATCATTTCCCTCTCCCCCCCCCCTTCTCCTTCCCCCTCCCCTTCTCCCCCGTCTCCCTTCTTCCTTCCCTCTCTCTTAGCATCCTTTTCCAGTCCAATCTAAACTAGGGAAGACCGCCTCAGGGGAGCTTAGGGGAATTACCTTTCCTCGCCGCACACTCGCCAGGGGTCGGTCCCTCCCACGTGATCGGTAGGCTGTGTGTGGAAGCGCCCCTGCGTGTAAATTAAACGCTGGCAGAATGGTATTTGTTGTTAATGGGGACGGGGTGGGTGGGGAGGTGGAGGGGGGGTGAGGAGTAGGAGGGAGTGAGGATGTGAGGGGAAGCGTGGGAGGGGAGGGGGGGGGGTGATGGGGAGAAGGGGGATGGGAGGAGGGGGATGAGGGCGAGGTAGGGGGTGGGGGGAAAGGAATAGGGAGCGAGTAAAGAGGGAGGAGGAGGAAGGAATGTGGAGGGAGAGGAGGAGGTGGAGGAAGCAAGGGTGATTAGGAATAAGAAGGAATGAAAGTAAGGGAAGAAGAGATGAGTGAGGAAGGGGATGGGGGTGAGGGAGTGGGAGGAAGGGGAGGAGGGGGGGGGTGAGGAGAAAGATGGGGAGGAGAAATAGGGAGGGAGGGAAGGAGGACCGCGGAGGGAGAAGAGGAAGAGGAGGAGGAATCAAGGGTGATTGGGGGAAGGAGAGAAGGAAACCATAAGGAGGGAGAGGAGGAGGGAGTGACAGGGAGGGAGGGAAGAGGGGGGGAGTGGAGAAATAGTGAGGGTGATGGTGATAATGAGAAAGAGGGGGATGGGGGTGAAGGAGTCCGAGGAAGGGAGGAGGAGGAGGAGGAAGGGGAAGGGGAGGGAGTGATGAGGAAGAAGGAGGATGGAATGAGGGAAGAAGGAGGAAGCAAGGGCGACTGGGAAGAGGGAGGAGTGCGGAGAGTGAGGGGGGGGGGGGGGGGGGGAAGGAGGCGGGGCTGGGGAAGGGAGCGGGCAAAGATTGTCAATAGCATTCATGATAAAATGAAAATGGTAATGCGAGACAGACAATAGGGATGGTGAGGATAATAGTGATAACGATAATTAAGATCAGCAGGATAAAGAACTCACACACACACACACACACACACACACGTACACACAGACACACACACACAGACACACACACACACACACACACACACACACACACACAGACACACATACACACAGACACACACACACACACACACAGAAACACACCGACACACACACACACACAGACACACACACACACACACACACACACACACACACACCGACACACACACACACAAACACACACACACACACCGACACACACACACACACACCGACACACACACACACACACCGACACACACACACACACACACACACACACACACACACACAAAGACACACACACACACCGACACACACACATTCTCACTCTCTCTAGATACAAAATAAAAATAAAAACAGATGCAAATGAGCTAATCTAAGACACGTTGATGAAAAATATCGTCTCTAAAGATATTAGAGAAGAAAAGGAAGAGAAAAAGGGAGAGACAAATGAAATGCTGGGAAAACGAACATAAAATCTGGAACAATAAGGATTCAAAATTGAAAAAAAAATCCAACGCTTGTAATTGAAAGAAGAGAGAAGAAGAAGAAGAGGAATGAAAATGAGACTAACAATGACGATAATAATCACAAGAGTAAGGGTAAAAGAAAGAAGAAGTAAGAGAGAAAGAAAGAGTGAAGATGATGATGATGATGATGAAACGGAAAAAGAAGGTAGAGATAATGATGATTATTAATGCTAATAATGATAATGCTGATTATGATAATGATAATAATGATAATGATAATAATGATAATGATAATAATGATAATGATGATAATGATAATGATAATAATGATGATAATGATAATGGTCATAAGGCTAGTGCTAATAATGATAATGATAATGATAATGAGGAGGAGGATTATAATAATAATAAGAAGAAGAACAAGAAAGAAAGAAAGAAGGAAAAGA
>BOPN01006190.1:40480-42980 GCA_017312705.2 Penaeus japonicus
ATATATACACATATATGTGTATATAAGTAAATATATATATTACACGCACACCTGTTTACATACATACATACAAGCATGTTCCTGTGACCCTTGGGTAAATAAGAAATTTGCTGTTTATGCCTCCATTTCAATTGAAATATTTTCGTGCCGGCAGGATCATGTATGCGCTGTTGGAAATGTTTTACATCGTTGCAAGCAATCCTACCAGCGGTGCAACTGCCTCACTTGACAGGCAACACAACGCCAACACACGCTTTCCTTATATGAAGACGCTGCTCTATTGATACGGAGAATCATTGTTAAATTGCCCGTTTTTATAAGGACGAAAAGGCAAAGACAAATTTTACGTCTTATTCGGTGATTTATGCGCAATAAACAACGCTTATCGATAATGGTAAAACGAGCGCCGTGCCAAAGGAACCATAAATGCGATTATCGTATTTAACAAAGAGATAAAACGGAATTCGATGACGGTTTTCCCGCAAAAGCCTTGGATTTTAACAACATACTTTGCAAAATCGTTCTGTTTGTTGTTGCAAAGACCTTGATGCTCTTGTGGCGGTGGGCTTATTCACTCATACATCGACGCGTCAGCTGTTACATATTCCTTAGGGATATTTGTAAAGATCGTGTCACGGTGGAGGGGTGAGTTTTTGTTTAATTTGTTAAAATAAGAACGGTTTGGATAATGATCATGTCATTAGAGTGAAGATGATGGTGCTAATGGCAAGAACGGTAATGTTAAAACAAGTGCAAACAAAAGTATTGATTTAACAATGACAAGGATACTACTATAAAAATTAATGATAAGAAATTAGTATAACCTATTATAAAGGTAACTGCAATACACCAATGACAGCATCACATAACCACCCACGACCCCAAACCACAAAAAACTAAAGAATTACAAAAACGCGACCGTGGCGATGAAGGTGCAATTCCCTGGGAACAGCGCCATCCTCAATTCATCTCCGACCTTGATGGCTGCATAAAAAGCCGTCAAGTGCTATAAACGCAACAAATAATTACTGCGTCTCAAAGCCCTCGCCGTGCTCTCACACCGACGGGGAGACCAAATAGCAAAGGCTGCGCTGTGCCCTTCACATGCAGACCTTTTGCGCAACTTGCAAGCAACCTGTGCAACTGTCCCTCTGCGTTCGAAAAAAGAGGCAGTGGTGTTTACATGGTTCTAGTATCGATTTTGTTTTAATCATCGTCATTATCATTATTATCATCATTATTATCATTGATGTTTGTGTTATTATTTACTACATATTAGTTAGATAAGGAGAAGCTAGGCATTTAATTTCGTAAGAACATTCATGCAAATAGATAATAAATTAAGTTAATTTTTGGTAACACATTCGACCTCTGCCGCATTTGACATTAAAGACATTTTTTCAAAATTTGTCCTTTGTGCTATACGGACACTCAGATAGACGGCAATGAGCTGATACATCTTCCTTATATAACCCTGGTGATAATGATAGCCGAATTATATACTTAAATAAATGAATCCCATTTATAAAGCACTTGAATTATGATACCTGGACAGTTAAGGACTCGGGGAAATAGTGTTGGACAGTGTTATATATTGATATATATATTTTTTTCATAGCGACGACTGGGAGTGCCGCCGTGCTCCGCCATGATCGCTAAGTACGGGTTGTGTATCGTTTATTTCGAAGTTCTTTGCTGTAAGTGCCGTGCAGCGAGACGGCCGGGAGTGTGAATGGGTTGGCATTCCATTTCTGAATTGGATACTTTCCTTTCTGGGTGTAGCTTATTTGGCTTATTTGGTAGGCGTGGTTTTTAATTCCGATTATGCGATGTTGATTTATGACATGTCGACCGACTGCAAGTGTTTTGGGGGTAAACAGGTATTTTAGATCTGACAATTCCGTCTTTTTGTAACCATAGTATAGACACACATACATTGATACATACACACACACACACACACACACACACACACACACACACACACACACACACACACACACACACACACACACACACACACATATATATATATATATATATATATATATATATATATATATATATATATATTTATCTATCTAATCATTTATATATAGATGTAGTATCTTCAAGTGTATGGGCGCCCTCTTTTCGTGTAGTATAAAGTGCCTTTACAATATGATATGCAGAACTATGTAAATGATGTATATATATATATATATATATATATATATATATATATATATATAAATATATATATATATATAATTTATATATAAATATGTATATATATAATTTATATATATATATGTATATATATAATTTATATATAAATATATATATATATGATTTATATATATATGTATATATATATATATATATATATATATATATATATATATATATATATATATATATATATAAATATAGATATATATATACATATATATTACATACATACATATAGGTGTGTGTGTGTTCACTCACAAACGGTTCTTCTCTCTCCCTCTATCACAGA
>BOPN01006191.1:46762-51762 GCA_017312705.2 Penaeus japonicus
TCTCTCTCTTTCTCTTTCTCTCTCTCTCTCTCTCGCTCCTTATTCTCTCTCTCTCTCCCTCTCCCTCTCTCTCTCTCTCTCTCTCTCTCCCTCCCTCTCTCTCTCTCTCTCCCCCCCTCTCCCTCTCCCTCCCCCCCTCTCTCTCTCTCTCGTTCCTGTCTTTACATGCAATTAAAAAGACCGATCGACCAAAGAGCGGTGTTGGACACGGCTTCGGTTGTTTACTCGTCCCTCTGCCACTAATCAGAGGCAGCCGCCGTGTTGCTGCCATACGGCCATCCTGCAACTGATTGGCAGATGCAACGTGTCCTCTGACTTCTGACATTTTGCAGGCTTTTGGGGAATAGAACTGATTGGGTTTTTAGAAATAAGCACATTGGCGATTTACTGATAAGTGATGGTTTGTTGCGGTGTTTTTTTTTTTTTTTTTTTTTTTTTTAATATGGAGGAAAATGTCTGTTGCCGTAAGATTAGTTAATCATAAAAAAGGTTATCACGTGGGGCTTGGTGTTTTGGACTTAATTTTGCGATTTTGCGTGATTCTGGCTTTTTTTTTGTCCTGAAAGAGGAAAGAAAGATCTGGAAACGTCTCCTTAGGTCATCTGGATTTCGGTGAGATCCTGCGTTACATAATGCAAGCTACAGTGGAAATATCAGGACATGCTGTTATTCACAAAACACTATCATATGGAAAATTATATTCAGGATTAAGAAACCTACAATTACTGCTGAACTTATAAAGACTAAAAAAAAGGCTTATTTGATTAACTTGTTCTTATTTAGACGGTGTTAGATTTGACAGCTGTGCCGGCAATTTAAAAAAAAAAATCTTAAATCCCAAGAAAAGCGATTTTAGAATTTTTACTTGGAATCATAAAGCTGAAATTTCCCGCTTTTTACTCTTAGCTTCCTCGGCAAAAGCCATAATAAATGCCATGGCAAGCGCGTCAACCCTCGCCAGGTCACGTACACGGCATTTAGAACCGTTGTTGCCATAGGCCTATTGGCAACACACACTGTAAACATAAAAACTGTAAACATGTAAACATCACCCGCCCCACGACAAAGATCATCCCAAAATTTGTTTATCTTCACGAACCGCCCTGATCTGACTTGAAACCCCCATGAATAAAATAAAACACCCACTTTTTGTCAAAAATGGCGATCGAGAAAATAATGACTCTGATATCAGGGGAAAAAGAGCGGAAACAGGGATAATTGTCCAGCAATTTCGTCTCTCTCGCCCGTCCCTCACCACGCCGTCTCAGGGCACGTGATCTCCTTCCTCTTTTAAGGGATTTCGGGTAAAAAAAATACTCGGACACTTTCAACGAACTTTGGCTGGGTCTCATGCGAAAGATATGATATTTCAATATATGCTATAGAAGTCCAGATGAGTTTTTTTTTTTTTTTTTTTTTTTTTTTTTTTTTTTTTTTTTTTTTTTTTTTTTTTTTTTTTTTTTTTTTACTACTAGGGAAAGATCATGCAGGAGGAGAAGCCTTAAGGAGGACAGACAGGCTTCAAGATATTCGATCTCCCGAAGGAAAATAAAAGGGATTGAAAGAGCTTCCTTGGAGACGAGACCTTTACGAGCTACGTCTGTGAAGATGAGTGGACTAGAGAGTTTTCTTTAAGTATAAGTGAGGATGAGAGTCTCTCTCTCTCTCTTTTTCTCTTTTTCTTTCTCTTTCTCTCTCTCTCTCTCTCTCTCACTCTCTCTCTCTTTCTCTCTTTCTCGTTGTCTTACTCATTCTCTCAACCCACATTATTCATCCATCTATTTCTATCTGTAGTATCTATATTCTGGATTTTTTCATAATGACAATTTATCAAACCCTCTTCCCTTAGCAGGGCATTGTTCATCCAGCCCATCTTATGGATTACTCATTCAGACCCATGGTATTTCCAGAGACTATGATACTGAGAAGGCGTAAAATATTTTCAAAACATCACCATATGTCTTTTTTTTTCTTCTTTCCGCCACAGATATCTTAATAGTAATTAACCTCTCGCATTGCTAAATCATCAAAATACGATTAAATAACATTACAATCTCAGAGATAAAACCCCATCGAACTAACATACCACAGAACACGCAAACCAAATCACTGAAACACATTTAACCCAGCGCTCTCTCGTTAAGACTATTTACACAACGTTCACGGTTGACTCTTCCTTTGTTTTCGATCCCGTGGTGCGTCTTTCAAAGGAGTCTTGTATTGAAATTAATATCCATTGACTGATACGCCGCTGATGTTGAGGATTTCACAATAATTCATGTCTTAGGATACAATGATGTGGTTGGTTCCTCTGAAGCGAACAGTTGTCTTAAGACTATGGAAAAATACTACCGTTCTGAGTGTCTTTTCTTCGAATTATTGAAAAATCGTAAGGGTATACTATCATCGCACTTGGATAATGAAGAAATAAGTATGAATGAACTGATACACAAGGAGGAAGACGTAACAGGATGAGAGAGGAAATAATGCCCTGGGGGGGGGGGGGAAGGAAAAATGGAAAGACAGATTTATATGTGGGAGTGGAAGTTGTTTTTCCTTATAAGTGGGATGAAATACCTCTCTCTCTCTCTCTCTATCTATCTATCTATTTATCTATTTATCTATCTCTTTTTCTCCCTCTCACTCTCTCTCTCTCTTTTTCTCTGTTTCTCATCCCCCCTCAACCCCTTCTCTTTCTCTCTCTCTGTCTCTCCCTCCCCCTCTCTCTCTTTCTTCCTTTCACTCTTTTTCTTTCCTCCCTCTCTTTTTCTCTCCCAACTTTTCTCTCTCTCTCTGTCTGTCTCTCTCTCTCTCTCTCTCTCTCTCTCTCTCTCTCTCTCTCTCTCTCTCTCTCTCACTCTCTCTCTCTCTCTCTCTCTCTCACTCTCTTTCTCTCTCCCTCTCTCTCTCACTCACCTTCTCTCCCTCGCTCTCGCTCTCTCTTTCTCTCGCTCGCTCGCACGGCAATAGTTAATACATTAGACCCACTACGGACGACGGGAAAGCAGTAAAAATTATGAAATAAAACTAAGAATGAATTCTCACTATTATACATTAATCTTTCCGGAGACCAACTACGATAGATGGAGAAGAGGGAATAATACAATATTTCTCTCAGTGGAGCATGATAAACGTAGGCATGTGGCTCAGAGCCTCAAGATATTTATAGCATGATAAGATTAATGATTACAACAGAGATGGAACTGATGATATTAATAAACCTAATTTCATATGCGAAATTATCATTATATATACGTAATAATGCAGAATCATAGTCTAGTACTTCTGTTACTACTATTATCACGTAAATAAATAATGATTATCACTAACATCAATATAGAAACTACATCGTTATAACGCAATTACTGTGATTTTCATTATTATTTATGATTATTAGTGTAGTGGGTGGTTTTTAACTCCGTAGAGTTATATGGTGTTAATATTGGTAACGTATTACCCAATTGCGCATTATAGATGACTCTCTGGTAAAAAAAAATAAATAAAAAATAATAATAAATAGATGCCAACACACTTATCCCGTAGCCATTATTTGAAATAAATCTCAAGTGGATGACTTAAAAGGCAATTTAAAAAAGGAGCATCCATTTTATACGTTTATCAACACAATCATTCGAAACAAAACCAATATACAAAGGCAACACACCATAGAGGGTGAAGCCTTTAAGGACCCTCTCTCGTTCATTGACCTGACTTGACCTTATATACTGATATTTCGTGAGGTTCTACCTATGATTCAATATATTTGGATCTGAAAGTGCAAAAGGTGTGTGTAAAATTAAACTTAAAATATGTAAGATACCACGAAAATTAAACATGTATAAAAATAGGCACATAAAAGACTTAAAATAGAAAAGCAGGAAAAAGTGAAAGAAAGGAATCCGTGTAGGGAAACGAAAAGAAACACGAAGAGATAAACAGGTGAAAAATGAAAGTTAGGTGCTTTAATCAAATAAAATAAAACACGGTCAAGGTAAGGTAAGTACATAATATAAAGGAAGGAAAAAGGAAAAGTATTGATGTGTAGAGTAGTAGTAATAAAGATGTAGACGTAAAACACGGAGCAATTGGAAAGATAAGTCAAAGGAACATAAAAACGCACTTTATTCTTATCAAAAACAAACATAAACACACGCAAAACAGCGAAGCCAAATCATGTTGCAGGGCGGAAAAGTCCGTAGATTCTTTAGTGACGTCAGAGGACACGTGACCCGAAACCTGCGGGATGACCCGCCTGATGCCAGATGCCAGGGGGCCAGGGATTAATTCACTAAAATTATTATTAGTTTGATATTTATTGTCGGTACTATCATCATAATTATGATTATTGCCCATATTGTCATTGTTATTATCAATATCATTATTATCTTTACTATTGTTATTATCATTATTATCATCTTTATATATATATATATATATATATATATGATTTATTATTACAGGATAATATAGTAAAATATATTGTAAATATTTATATCATATATTAAACATTGAAGACATACATGTTTCATTTTCTAATAACATAATATATGAAACAATACATCAGATGCGAATTAATGTGGAATACTGAGGGATTATAATTACATCATGGATGATAACAGCACGATTTCACTGCCAAATGATGATCATGACATGGATACAATAACGACACTGCCAAATGAAGATCATGACATGGATGATAATACCGCGACTTTAACACCTGGTACTGTAATAGGGTTTCCTAATCATGATTACCATATGGAAACTATTAATACAGCTTTAACAACCGGTACATTACAGGTACAGCAAAATGATAATCCCATCAGGTATGATAACAACACAGAATGTGTATCACCAGATGATAATAGTGATATGATTGAGGCCTCGTCTCACTTAACAGGAGAATATGATGGTAATAGAAAAGATGATAATACAGAAAGTATGGAGACAACTGAAATCGCCTGTAAACGAAAACTAGAAATACAAAAAGAAGCAACACCACT
>BOPN01006191.1:61762-64262 GCA_017312705.2 Penaeus japonicus
TCGATGTATATTTGTTTTGCGTCTACACCTGCCCCTTGGTTTCCCCAATCCCTGAGATTATTTGGATATGGGGAATTTCTGTTCTCTAAACCATACACCACTCCATGTCAAGTACAGGTTTCAAAACAGTGCTATTGTAATAGAACCCTGAAATACAGAGAGCACTCAGGATCACACCTCGAGGAAGACACAAGGACGCATTCAGGGACGTTTCCTGTGACCCTTGCCACACCAAGGAGGCGTCTGGCCGTGCGTAAAGGGCGCCCCTCCGTCGATCTCTTCCTGTGGTGGAGGAACGGAAAGGGATCAAACGCTTTTCTTATAAAAAAAAAAAAAAAAAAAAAAAAAAAAAAAAAAAAAAAAAAAAAAGATCCTTGTGATATAAATCGATTTTAAGTTAAAGAGCAAATGCGATCACAAGGAAGACTAAAAGAGAAGAGAAATAAAAACGGATAGGATCTTGGGTTTAAACGATGTGAATGCGGCAATGTGGATTCCATAGCCACTGAATTCTCAAAGGCTTAGCCCCGTTCCGTGTGACAATCAACCCAACCACAGTTCCATCCTTGTGTCGGCACGGGTCAGTGTGTGTGGGCGCGTTTGTGTGTAGGTGTTTGAGCGTACACATTAGAGTGCACGGGAACGATGTATGAGTATGTGCGTCGATGTTTATTGTTTGTTTGTTTGTTTATGTTGGGTGTATGTGCGTGTGTGTATGCGTGCGGCGTATATGTGTGTGTGTGTGTGTGTGTGCGTGCGTGTGTGTGTGTGTGTGTGTGTGTGTGTGTGTGTGTGTGTGTATGTGTGTGTGTGTGTAGAAGTACTTTACGTAGGTGGGGCTTAGTGCGCATGTATAATACGTGAGGCGTGCGTATTTGAGTAATCCTATCTTCATTCATGTCGCTGTGTCCTCACACCAAGATAATACAAGCTACAAGCAACGACTAATCTATTTCACCAGCGTCGAAGTGCACCAGCGCGCTAGCATGGAGTGGCATTCGACAAAACAGTCATTCAGCGCTCCTCCTCCCTTCCCCTCGTCCTCCCCTCAGCCTCCCGACCTCGCTACAACAACATCCCCTCAGTTACTGAAGCGGGGCCGGAGAGTGTGCACGACCCTCGCTCCTCGGGACGACCACGCCACGCTGACTCCATCCTTGCTAAGCCTCAAAG
The DNA here is from genome assembly GCA_017312705.2 of Penaeus japonicus. Classification (NCBI taxonomy): domain Eukaryota; kingdom Metazoa; phylum Arthropoda; class Malacostraca; order Decapoda; family Penaeidae; genus Penaeus; species Penaeus japonicus. Next base: position 62,936 of record BOPN01006191.1, read on the forward strand.
GTAGTCAGGTCACGGGCGGTCGGGAAATTTATTTTGTGTGATTTCGTCGTAGAAATTAAACGTTCGAGTTTATTGTGTTGTGTTGTGACGAAGACGTACTGGTTAAATGAGCTCATACGAGAACAGGTGTTGATGTAAATCCAAAGCTTGGACTGTTTGCGTTAACAGTCAGCAGCGACTGTACATATGACAGCATATTGTTGCTGGTCGTTCAGATTTTACTGATAATACGTAGTTTTCAAGCTGGTGTCATGTTTTGCTCTTGGATGTAAAGGACTTTGAGTTTTTTAGGAAAAAGTGAACCAATATAGCAGAAAAAAAAAGTTTTAAAGTTATTGTCTGCTTTCCACGAAAGCTTAGTTACGATGGTAGTTATGATATTCTAGAGTGCAGAGTATGCTCATATATGTATACATACATACATACATACATATATAATATATATATATATATATATATATATATATATACATATATGCAAATATATACATCAAGGCGAACATCTCATCTCCACATCTTGCAGCAACCAACATATACACAAGCTACTAGACAGTAAATCAAGATAACATAATTGTAATACACATAACCGGATCAAACTTCAATAGTGCCGACACAAGCAATCATAATTAAGAACATCATTTCTCAATGACATTGACAATAGACCAACCATCATAACAAAATAGCACTTGAAATACATGGACAACAAAACAATGAACTGTCAAATGAAACGCATCAATCATAAATGTACAAACACAGGCTGAGCACCAACAGTATACTCGGGATAAGATATAACAATAACATCAACCCACACTGCAAATTAACGCATGAAGTCAACACACTTTCACCCTAATGAAACACCTGTCCACGGCTCATAAACGGGACAACCCAAAGATCCAAATAATAATCACAAATCATTTCAATGTCTGTTCTGTCCTCATAGCCACCGTTGCCCTTTTCCTTATTTCTTCTCATGGACCTTAATAAGATACAAATATTTGTCAAATGATACAACAAAGAATTTTGATAACTTTTAAGGATTCAAGGTTAATAGACAGAGAGATAGAAAGTACTTGAACAATGTGTGTGTGTGTGTGTGTGTGTGTGTATGTGTGTGTACACACACACACACACACACACACACACACACACACACACACACACACACACACACACACACACACACACACACACACACACACACACACATCAGTTTGTTGGTAAATGGAACACTATATCGTGATTAACCGCGCTGACAACCTTAGTGGACGGACCTTCCATTCATCACTCTCAAGGTGGATTCTGTGAATGGAGTGCAAGTGACGTGTTG